>JAOEHX010069678.1:46101-57769 GCA_025448015.1 Bolborhynchus lineola
CAAAAAAAAAAAATCAAGAAAACCCCAACGAAAGGCAGACCATATGTTTCCTATCCTAGTTTAACAAGAAAATAAGAAATGGCATTCACAGGCTGAGATCTCTCAGTATGACAGCTCTGAACCCAAGCCCAGAGTTCAGCGACAAAGATTTCAAATCAAAAGTACTTGCATCATATCTGAATAAACAAACAGCTCATCTTCAGATGGGAAACACTGCTAGTGAATATCTCTGCTACAAAAATTCAGCATCTATACTGCATGCATAGATAAGTGCACGCACATGGTCTGTGCTAGGTGATAAAGACACCTTTTCCCTTCAAACCTGATGAAGCCTCATCCTTTTGTTTCTTTGTAGCCCTGCATCTCTCTGCTCAACTTTCTTTCCCCCCTTTCTTCTTCCTTGCACTTTGAAGTAGTTATGGAAACCAGCAAACACTCAGGAGAAGGCTTCCCCCAACCACCAATCTCATCACGGGAACACTTGCTAAGCAGAGCTTTTGTTTTGACACTATGGAAATCCTGCTTTGAGTGATCTGGGGGTGGAAAGGATGGGGTGTGAAGGGGAGGGCAGGTCCTGCCCTTAGACAAACAGCTATTTCAAACCAAAAAGTCTCCTCAAACACATAAGGGAGAGCCAGGTGCCAGGACCCCAGCTGGCTCCCGCAGCAACAGGTAAGAGCTTTCCACCTAGGCCAGGGATAACTCAAGTGTGCATTTCATTTTGTAATGCACACCAAAATCCTAATGTCTAAATCCTAAAGTAATGTTAATACCTGCAACAGAAGTGGGATGAACATTAGCCTGTTTCTGAATGGCTGCAATAGGAAACCCACCTTTCAACTCACCGCCCCAAATGTTTTTAGTTCTGTGCAGGAAAGATGAAAAAAAAAAAACCCCAACCCCGCCTCCCCCAAACAAAAAACCCAACCAACCAATAAAAGTCCCAACAAAACCCACAACTATACTCAACTCCTAAGAATATCATCCTTGATATAAAGTTGGTTTGTACTATTTCAGCCCTTCACCCACAAAAGGGTGTGTGAAAATATTAGCAGACCCTCACAAATCCTTACACAGAGACAATTTCAACACCAAGATCATTAATTGGGCAGCAGACTTCTACAGCAGGACCCAACCCACACACGTCACTTTGCTACATGAAAACAAAACCCTCCATGGACACCACAACACACACTGTGCTCAAACCTTGCATATCTCGTTTCTGGAATTAAGCAAACTCAGGTGGTTTTGGGCTCTGGGCTCAGGTGGCAGCAAGCTGTGGCTGTCATCTCCAACATAGCAAAACACACACACGTGTTACACCTTGAGATCTGGGTCAGCCAAAGATAGAGCAGAGCTGGAAATAGATCCTTGCATCCTCATGCAACCCCTGAGCTAACTCTACTACTAAAGAGCATGAAATGATAGTTGCCTTCCTCTTGACACTATCTAAACCTCCTGTTATTTATATACAAACAACAGAAGACCTCCAAAGGAAAAGAGATGAAACAGTGAAAACAAGCCAAAAAAGTGGTTCTTCCTCTACAAGGCACAGAAATGAGGAAAGGATGGGATACAGCAGAAGGATAGAAACAAAAAAGTAAGAGGAATGAAATATTTGTTACATGCTCTGTGTTTTAACTTATTTTAACCAAGTGCAGATGTTTTAACTGAGCGCAATCTTGTGACTGATGGTAACGCTGATCTAAAACACACACTACAGCATATTTTGCCAAAACAGCCATGCACATTAGGAAAAAGAAAGCTGGCAGAAACTACAGTGAAAACAGTGTCTCACTGAAGGCTTACATCAATCAATTGGTTTGGATTTTTTTAGTATTTGGGTTTGTTCCTGGACATGTATTAGCATCCAGAGCACAACAGTTGCTTCCTCCAAACTGCCTTTTCCAGAGTTACAACTAAAGCAAAAGAAAACTGAGTTTACGCACTTAGAATCCTAGCCCAGAATGCTCCCCTATTTCATTTAAAGTATGGATATTTCATTATTTATACCGTACTTCTGAAGTCCAGCACATCAGATCCAGATCAAAAAGACTTCAAGCTGAAAGAGTTGAAATATAAATATCTGTACATATTCAGGCAAGATGCTGTTCTCTGTATTTCAGCTGTTACTACTCACAAACCCACAAGAAAGGCACACCCATCAACATTATTATATTTCAGTGCTATTACCCTTGAAAAACAAAACAGTGCCTCGGTTTGTCTTTATTAATTTAGTTTATACAACACATACTGATCCCTGGTCTGAAAGACATAACACCACAAATATTCAAGATTATTTCTGGTGTAAATAGTCCTAATTCAGTTCTCGAACACATAGATCCTCCTCTTTCCAGCAATACCTGTTCAGAGGTGTACCATAAATCAAATAATTAGGTTTGGAAGATACATATCTGTATGAAGGGAGGGAAAGACTCTTATTGCACGGTCAGTCTAGAAACCAGAAAGCCAGGAAATGCTAGGGAGAAAAAGAAAACAACAATAAAAATAAAAAGCCACAAACACATTTCTGATTGCCAGTGATTTACAGGTGTACAATCTCCATGTTGGGAACTTGTCATACTAGAGCCAGATCTACTGAAAATTCAGATGAACTGCCCTGGCACCTTCCTTTTGTGATTAACTCTACAAGCAAGAAAAAACATCTTGGCTCACTCGCTAAACTTCAGCCACCTTCTTTACTCTCTTCACTGCCAGTTGCATAGATGCCAAATCTCACTGTTTGCAGTGGAGATCTGCCACTGTTGGCATTAACATTTCATGGCAAAAACATTCTCATGTTCATCCGGCAAAATCCGTTGTGAATGAAAGGACAAATCCTCCCCACTGTCCGCTCCATTCATTTAGTACTTCCTTCTTAGAAAACCACGGAAACCTCAGAAAGACACAGCAATTCAGCCCAGCTCTGTTCCCCTGCTCTAAGGGTCCCCCTTTTTTTTTTTTTTTTTGTCTTTCATACATAATTTCACGATTACTGCTTGGTGTTTCAGGACTGATGTTGCTGCCACCAAAGAGAGAGATAAGGAAAGATAAAAAACTTGTATCTTGCTATCTGACTGTTCTGGAAACCATGAGCATTTCAACAACCAACTGAAAGCCTCAGTACTAAGTTCCTCCTGCAGACATCCAATTACCTCCACATTTTTTTCCTAGTGATGCATTTGAGGTATATGACATGCACCTGCATCATGCTGTCCTAAGATCTTTCTGGAAATGTCCATTAGCCACCCATCAACTCTGGTTATGATCCCAGTGAGTATCTCAGACAGGGTGTCTCTCGGCCATCTTTTCTTCTGCAGGTAGTGACTCCACTATCTGGCACACCAAACATGAAAGACTGGATGACTGCATAACAGATTCACATGCTGAACTGGTAGGTTTTGAACACATCAATTAAATCAGTTCAGAAAGTAACCTGTAATTCCAGCCAAACAAGAGAATCTCAACTCCAGGTACTGGGTAAAAACAACTAGCATGTACACATATCATGGAAATCAGGTTTGGAAATATGTGCTACCTCGTCTTGTGCCACAGAAGGGATGGAGGAATCAGACCCAGCCTGTTACCATCAGCACAACTGCCCAGCTTCTAGCACAAGTGCAGCCTCTAGCAAACTTTGCTTACTGGTCTAAGCATTTTCTTTTAACTAGAAGGCAGCAAACTGAGGTGTATATTACAAACTGTATGAGGCACTTCCCAAAATCTGCTTCCTTTCGTTAAATTGTACATTAGGCAGAAGGAGTTAAAGGTTTATAGCAAAGTGCTAGACATAATACCACTTCCATGATCCACCCCAACGTAAGCGTCCAGGGCCTACATTGCACCGCATATGCTTTATCAAGCACATAAGAACTGTAGCTCCCTGCAAGGAACCATCCACACGCTGCTCGCAGCAAACAAATCAAAATGCTTAAGACAATTTTAGTTGGTTTAGAAAAGCTGTGTCCAACTTTTAAAAAAAACAAAACCAGCATTCTGTATCAGAAGTAGAATTAAACTCTGAATCAACTAAGAGATGCTTGTTGCTCCAAAAGGATCACTGAGCTGCTTGCCTGAAAAAAACAAGACTGGGCCTCATAACCCAGGAGGACAAGCCCTGCTTGTTTACAGTGTTTGCAGCAGTGAGAAACTGCAGAAACCTGGTGTGACTGTTCTTGTTCCAGCCACATAAAGAGGAATCAAAATAAACTGCAGGACAGGAGAAAAAAGAGGGAGAGGAAGAAGGATTTAAATCTGTGATCACATGCACACCAAAGCTTTCTGCAAGCAGATGGGTGAAGCCCAGATTAGCAAGGTATTAACAAAAGCAAGGCAGTAATGCCAATGAGGTGCAGCCTGAAAACAGTCGAACACTGACCTGCCTCACTGAGTGGAATGCAGCTCTCCTCTTGCAGACAGACTGGTGTCAGCTATGAAGACATGGCTCTGCTGAATGATGGGAGCTCACAAGAGAAGTGGAGCATGCTAGAAAAAGCCACTGAGGCTGAAGCTAAAAGATGAATGGCAAAGTAGATAATGAAGCAGCAGCCACGCTGGAGAGTGCAATATTCATTTAAATCATCTTCCAGAAGCAACATGCAAAAGGGTCGCTGCAAATAAGCCCTTCCTGTAGGTAAAGTCTGAGAAGATGCACTCTCTAGAGATGCCTAGCAGGATGCAATTTCCCTGTTGCATACCTGAGCAAGCAAACAAATCAAGAGAATAACAATTACATTGATATTTCTAGTGTACAGGGGCTTATCTGAACAGCAGGGGACTTCAGATGTTATGGTACTGCAGAAACTCATTTGATGAGGAGCCCTTGAGAGCAGGACACTGGTAAAACCCCATCCAGCCACCTCATAACAGGCTCCATGACTACACAGCGCTCTCCTCAAGGCCTGGGAAATGTATGGACGACTCCTGAACTCATTAGTAAAGAGAATATTTAAGGAGCACAAAACCAGTAAGGGTCAACCTGACATAGCTGCTGCTTTACTGACCTATCCCACAGTCAGACTTGCTCTACAACACTATCTCTGAGGTGCACTTTGACATACATTTTTTTGGTAAATCCTGAGAACACCTCCAGGTTGATAAAACACAGCATTTTAATGAGAGGCCATTAAAATAAAAAAAATTAAAAAAAAACTTCTATGTAGAAAGATCTTGAAAATTCACCATCAGTAATTAATGGTAATGCCAGAGCTGCTTCAGTGAGTGGTACAGAGCTGCTGAAATGACGACTGACAGGAAAACAAGCACTATTTTTGGAAATGATAAAGTACTGTGAAGTGTTCATACCAAAAGATGTTAAACAGTCACAGTCCTCTGCATTTGGAGTTGGTTGGGTTTTTCGTTTGGGTGGTTTCTGTGTGGGTGAGGGTGGGGCTGCATTACCACAGACTGCACAGAGCACAAACACACATGAAATTTGCTTTTAAAAGTATCATTTATCTGTTCCTTAGGCACTCCAAAAACTTTTCATGGGGTCTGAAAATACCTACATTCACAAATATTTCACGCGAGCAAGGGGATAAAAGTACTATGGCAGAAATCCCAATGAAATACACAGCTCACCCTAGGTAACACCACAATAGCACTGAAAAAGAGTGTATTATTATAGGTTTTATTACACATCACTAGTGTAATAATGTAGGGACTTGATTAAATTTGATCCTGAGAAAAACTTTTACTGCTTTGAACTGGTCTTTGGCAGCCGAATTCCAAAGGCCTGACCTTACAGGAACAGCCCAGGAACTGCCATAAAGTACAGGCAAACAGCAAACACAACGGCTGGCACATGAACCAGGCCAATCCAGATGCAGCACACACATGCACATGGGTAATGTGCTCCCAGCTGAAATGCAAGACATGCCACACGCAGCACCATGTGAATTCAGATTTAAAGGGGAAAATCCAAAAGCCAGAGGCTACAGCACAGCACAAGGATATCATGTCCCTACATGTCCCGGGGATTTCTCACATTCCTCAGAAGGCACAACATGATCTGCAGGAGACAGGGTGTCAACAGCAGGGCTGAAAGCTCTCCTCACTTTCTGGAGGAGGAAGGAGGAAGGATCAATACCTAGAAAGACACTGAGAAAACGTGGTACAGCCACAGGGAAGGGGAGCACCAAAGACAGCACCAGACCAAAAATCAGGAAACATGCACTTCCTGAGTTTGCTAAAAGCCAGTTTTTGCCAAGTAACCAACTTCTGTATGCTCTTCATTAAATAAAATATGAAGGGCAGGCAGAGATGTAAAATATAAATGCATTCACTTCCATAAGCAACAGGGCCTATTATTGTACATGCTGCATAAATCATGAAGGACAATGGGACTTATGTCCCCTAATGGAGGGCACAGAATTCAGGGTCAGTTAGCAGGCAAGGAAGTTTCATATTAACAAGTGTTGCACTTATATTTGTGATCCATGCTGACTAGAAATAGCAGAAAGCACTTCAGTTCATGTATTATTTAGTTAGGCCAAACAGGTAAAAGGCAGAATCAAACCTCAAGACAAACATGATGTGATTCTGGTGTGGATCTCCACCAAACATAACTTGCAATGGGATGGCAGGACACTGACCAGTTTGGTAATTAACCCAGAATGGCTGAAATGCTCCTTCCAACAGACTTCTCTGCAAAGCTGCCTGAAGCAATGAGAGTAGTTATGAACTGCTCTACTGAAATTGGTTGCTCTATTTTCCTGCACTTTGCCACGCATGTGAGTGCAAACACAATGTCTTTACAATTCCAAGTATCAGCAGGTGGAAGTATTGCTTTGGCAAACTTCCCAGCAGAAGAGTAATAGCTACCTATAGAAGACTTGCCTCCAATCACTGCCTTTTTTAAAATATCTTTTATTTCAGGCAACTGACTGACATACTGTTGTTGCAGTGCTCATGTTTACAATGCACAACATCTTTCTCTTTTCGTATTTGCAACATCTGATTCAAAAAGCACAGCAGCTTTCAAACAACTGGCAGCTGGCACCCCAAAGTTCAATTGTGAAAACTGTATCCACTTGAAAACCACCTTTCACCTTGAAAATTAGATATGTCATCTAAAATGACATCTTTTTACTGCTCTGTATGTACAAAGTGGGCTTGAGGTGGCTTTCAACTTGCAGCCAAATGACCGAGTTCACAGTGAAGACCGTGCTTAGCTGTACAAGCAGGACATGCAACCTTCTACGCTACTCTTTTCTACCATACAAGACAATGAAGCTCAACAGGTCCCTGCTGAAGCTCCTGAAATGGCAGGTCTGCCCCAAGCATGGAAAAAACCCAAAGCTCATGGCTGCCTCCTCCCCATATTATTCAGAGGGTCATAGAATCATAGCATAGTTAGGGTTGGAAAGGACCTTAAGATCATCTAGTTCCAACCCCTCTGCCATGGGCAGGGACACCTCGCACAAGGCTATGTCCAGCCCGGCCTGAACTGAACAGAACTGAAAGACATCTTTATACCCAAAGCGATTTCTGAGTATAAAATCCCTTTTGCATATCTTGAAAGGTACTTACAGACAGAAGCTACTATTTCAAAGCTCTGCTGGATTTATTGATGCAGACCCATGATTCATCACTATAGCAAGCTGTAGGAGATAAACTGTATTATGCTGGAATCCATTAAAATCAGGAAGGGAAAAAAAAAATAATCAGGAGTATTCATCTCAAACTGACACCTAGGCCAAAAAAAAAAAAAAAAAAAAAAAAATGTGTGGGCATCCATGACCTCCAGCTTTTTTGATTTCTTTTCTTTTCATCAGCAGTAGCATCTTCCCTCCCTCTGTTCCCCTATCCCCTGCAGTTTGTTTCAGTTCGTCACGTCAGACCCCCCCCCAGCCAAGCTGCACAAGCTCCAGATTAAAGGTCAACTGGTTTAGGAGAAAATAGAGATGCTGCTAAAAGCAGGGCAGTGTGAAACCACCCCCCAGAACAGAGGGCAGAGTATTTCAGAAGACTTTGTGACAAGATGAGTAGCAAAGCTGGTGGCCCAGTGAGCCCCAGCAGCCTTCATGTCCTCCTCCCCTTCCAAGGGTTTTTAAAAGAAGGAGAATCAGTCTGAAAGGACAGCGAGAACTGTAAATAAATTATGGCTCTGTTCATCAATTAGATCAGCTGCACTAAAATGAAAGCCACAGCAGGCTCAGTAATCACTCAAAATAAACTCCTCTGACCGGATCACTCCTGTGCTGATGGCTCAATTATGCCTGGGAAGACCGTTACAGAACATTAAACATTAACAAAAGCCTGAGCCTGTATTGCATCTCTCCCAGATAAATCTAAATCAGTAACTGAGTGCTTTTAGCTTAAGTAACCCTGAATTACTGGATCAATTCTTTTCCCACCTTTTCCTTACAAGTTGCAAAAGCCAGACCACCACATACGGGGAAAATGTTTGCAAATAGAAAATTTACATTTTTATTATACTGGGAGGATATTTTCACCATTTAAAAATATATATGGTTTGGAGAGGGCTGCTTATGTAAATTCAGTAGCTCAAATCAAAACAGGGGCAAACTGTTCTCCTGTCTTTATGAGGGCTTACTCTAACCTCCCTTGAAGTACTTCTTCATTTCTCTAACAACCCAGTCCTTAGCAAACAGTTGCACCACTTATTTCTCCTGCAAAAAAAAACATGAAGACAAAAACACTCTTAACATAGCTGCTTTCATTTCTCATTTTGCTTTCGCAATACATTGTTTGCTTTTCATAGCTTCAAGTTTAACAGGATTAGAGATATCCTTGCTACCTGAAGCATCTCTTCATTATCCCTGTAACAGTACTAAAACAAAAATAAAGTTTCTCAAGGCTTGCAAAGGTCAGACCTTTGCTGTTCTAACCAAGATACACAAACACATTGCAGAAGTCTGAACAATGCCAGGATTTGACTGTGGATTTAGGTAGGGTGTGACTAGTTTAGGACAGATAAACCAAGGCCCCAGAGAAAAGCACATGGCTGAGATTAAAAGAGAAAATTTCAAACATGAAAGGGATTAGAAATAATAAGGAAAAAACCCAAAGAGCTGGGAACAGTAGGAACTAAAATTAAAGATGTACCAAAAATAACAAGCTGGTGGTCTTCCTACCAAGTCCTCCTCATCCTTAATGCTTAATACTCACCAGTTGCAAAGCATCGGCTTACCAGTATAAATAAATTGGATTTAACTGAGCTCAACTTTTCAGTTTTTAAAGATGAATACAGTATAACTGTGTCAGCATTCTTACAGGTGGAAAATCTGCTTGACTGCTGAAGTGACCTGTAGATTTATACATGTCACTGGGACCAACAAATTTTTACTCCAGGTAATGAAAAGCAGCCCAGTAACAAGGAACAAAACATGCTGAAAAATTTTGAAACTTAGCTGAATGAAACAGGCTGCTTGCCTTCAGAATTTTAGTCCAGAGGCTGAAAGAGTAACTTCAATTCTTAAACACTTCTAAAAGGCAGAGTAATTCCAGTTTCAGAAACAGAGAGGTAAAATTTGACTTTATACTGAATTCCACCAAGCTCTCAATACGCTTTTATCTACAGCCTCTTGAAAAGAATAAATGCTGTTTGTATTCAAGTTATTTACTCAGGTAAAGTGTTACGTTACAGATTCTCTGAAATAAGTATTATATAGCTAAGTATTATTTAGCCATGTTTAAGTAACTGCTATTTTCCCTCCACCATGTCCTGTGCAAGAAATTCCCTGTACACATCTTCTGGTACAGCGCACTTGCTGGTTTTTAGGGTCCATCTAGGATGGATATCTGGGATATGTGAAATGCCCCTGGATATTCCCTTCTTCATCTGGCACTAAACTGGATTGTTCACTGGTTATTGATGGGGGGCTAAACCAAGAGGAGCTCACCTGAATCAAGGAGCAGCTTGAAAAATCACAACGTTCTCAAGACTGACAAAGAGTTAAAAAAAACAAAAGCAAACAAAAATAAACCCAGGCCCCTAAAACCAAAGACAAAAAAATAGAATTAGGAAACAAACTTTTCAGGAAAGAAAATAATTGTTTCCTTAACTGGCTTTTACCCTTATTTTAAGAAAGGCAACAGAAAACATATCCAGACAAGTTACAAGGACCAGTGATAACCACAAGGAATAGCAATAAACACTGAGTGAAGGGTTGCTGACAAAGCACTGTATAATGGCCACTTCCTAAAAGCAACTCTTAAAAAGCCTGCTGCTTACAAAGCACACAATATATTTACCCTTGGATTGTCTGTTGATTACCTTTCTCCTGACACTTTACATGCTTACTGCAAAATAAAGTCTCTTATAAGGCTGCAATATTATGACCAAGCAAGACACTTCCATTTAGTAAGTGAAATTACAGCCCCAGAACTTTTTATGCGAGGTTTTTTTTTTTTTTTTGACAACTACTCAAACTCTCCCCATAAACTATTATAATATGAACAATTCAAACAGCGAAGTAAAACTCCTTTGCTCTTAACTTGGGTAGACTAACCTGAATTAGCTCAGCCCCAGCTAGAAGTGGCAGCATGCATGCTGTAGCTGTGATTTTTAAAGCCAAGCTGAGCACACAGGAGAACTGACATACAAAGTGTTAAGCTGCTTACTGAATTCAGCTCCAACTCCCGCGCACCTGAACTTGGGTTAATTGGGTCAGCGGAGTTCAACAAGCCTTTTCTTGGAGGTAACCCCTCCCTTCTGTCTTGTATGCCCACTCTCCTCCCTTGTGCTTGGGTGACTGCATGGAAAAATTGCTCTTTTCCCGGTTTTCTTCTGGGCTGTGTGGCCAAAGCAGCTGGCAGCGCGGACACAAAAACATAAGCAAGTCCTTCCCCTTTTGGTGGCAGCAGCGAGTTGTCAGAGCAGCTTGGCTGTATGCTGAAACTGTACCTCGTTTCCTAATCTGCCTTTCTATTATTAACCAGTCATCTCCCCCACTTTTTTGCCATGCAGACAGCTGCATAAAGCAGCTGGAGACAACTGAGTGCTCCACCAGGCTAATTTTCCTGGCAAATAAAAACCAAACATCCACAGACCAGTGGAAAGTGCACAAGAGGCAGCAGAGACAGGCTCAAACGCGATCCTGAACCCCTAGCACTAGCGCAAAGTACCCAAGAGGGAACAGAACTGTATTCCTTTTCCCTGTCCCTCAGAGCCACAGCAGCTCTTATTGAACACAGAGCATGGTGACCTGGCTGTTCAAAGGATTGCTGCTGTCCAGGCTGTCTCTCCCAGGACAGAGATGCCTTCTGCAAAGCCAGCATTACCATGTGAGGCAATATTTGAGAGCACTTGCTCCAAAACAGAGACCTCCTTCAACAAACTCACATCTGATGGGGAAACATCTGGATTTGTATTCTCCTCCAGGTTTGGGTATCTCCTTCAGGTACTTGGTACTAGGTGTAACACAGAGACGCAGTGAACCCTGAATTCTCTCCTCACATAGTAGAACAGCTTTACAAAGCTCAGCTTTTAAAATATAATGTGCAGCCACCCTGTAAAGTTAGCCAAGCAAAAAGGGCACTTTCCTGAGCAACAACAGCAGGTTTGAGCTTTCACTGGCACATGGAAACCGGGGCTGTGCAAAGCACTGAGCCACATGGAACAGCACAAAGCAGGCTTTTGGCTTTGGGATGTGTTGGCTTTTGTTGTTATTGTTGGTTGGGGGGGGGGGGGGGCTGTGGTTGT
>JAOEHX010069683.1:0-11012 GCA_025448015.1 Bolborhynchus lineola
GACTGCCGGGGCTGGCTTGGGTGCCGGCGGCGGTGCCGGGAGGTGCGTGCGCGGCGAGGCGGAGCGTCCCGGTAAGGTGCGCGTCCCCCCCGGGCAGCGACCCCGGCCCCTGCAGCGGCCCTTTGCTTGTAGAGGGGGAAGAGGAGAACTGGGGCAGGAACGTGTAATCGCGGTGCGCTGGGAGAGGAGGGATGAGCCGCTGCTGAGGGTGCTCCAGGGACGCGAGGTCTGGTGTCCGACCTCGTCCCCAGTGTCCTGCTTGACCGTAGGTAAGTGACGGGGTAAGCTGGCCGTGCCCGCGTGCCCTATCTAGGTGCTTCGGCGGCTTTGGACCGAGCAGGTTTAATGTTCATTAACGTTAGGTATTAACCTTTAGGAAGTGCTCAGGGGAACTGATAACCGGTGTCATAAATAGGCTGCCTCTCTTCAGGAAGAAAACGAAGCAGACTTTTTTATCCGGCAGAGAAGCAATCAGAAGTGCTTCAGGTGCAATTTTTATCTACATCTCCTTTCTGCAATTACGCCTCACTGGTCAAATTAATCAGTAGCAAGAACGCGAAGGCTAGGAAGTAAAAAATAATTAGCTTTATTTACATAATGACACTGCTAGTTATATGAAAATACATTTCTGAAGAGTAACCGTTGTGCATGAACTCTGTAATTAAAGTTACACGGACAAAATAATGAAGAACTAACGTGTATTTTGCTGATGCAAAAGATCGTCCTAGAAAATCACTTTATGATACATCATTAACTTTCATCTTCCCGTGATTGCAAGGAGTGTCCTTGTACTTTGATCACTCGCAAGGGAGGGATTTTTCTTTCTGATTGCAACAAAATGTGGGCAGTAAGAGAATTGTTTCTTAATTCCACTATGAATTATGCCCCTCTGCATTTGTTCAAAGTTATTTGTGAACTCTGGGAGCAGGCAAGTGCTTTTAGCGAAGGAAGAAGTGAAAGAGTGCTCAAAATATTCCTGGAGCAATAGATAAAATGATGTACAGCATCCTCTTTGGCTGGTACAGATATACCCAGTTCCTAAAGGTCTGAATTTTGAAAAGCAATGAGACTTTGGTCATTCCAAGAAAATCCTAGCCACCTTTGGGGCATTGTGGTTAGGACTGATGAATGTGGAAATACATATGTCACGTCGACGTGTGCTGTACAACTTCATCACCTTTTGTAGTTAGGAAAAATAGTTTGAAATATTTGGTCAGAACAGAGACCTCCAGAGCAGCTGAAGGGAAGGCCATGACACTTTGCTTACCTTTCCTTACTGAAGAAGTCATGGGGATAAGAATGTTGTGGGGTGGGACCTTTTCTTCAACTGTTAATATTCCTTTTGGAAATATGAACTTGAATGTTTGTGCTAGGATGTTTATGAGACATGACATTGTGGTTGATAAAAAATACTTATATGGAAGTCAGATAAGGTGGAACTTCATTAGAAATACCCAAATAATTTCTAATAGCAATGACTTTACCATTAGAGTGAAGGTTTGGTTCTGTAGATTGGTTTTGAAATACACCCTGCTGGAATACAGACCAGTCTACTCTATTTTGTTGTACACTTATCATGTTCCCCAAACTTCTGCTTGGCTTTCTGCAATGCTTCATTGTTTTTGCTTTCTGATGAGGATGCTCCAGGACCTTGCTAATTTCTCAGGGCATGGCTCCCTCTTAAACTGGCTTTGAGGGAAAAATGAGGGAAATTCCTGCACTCTCTCCATAGCTTGATGGCCAAAGAGCTTCCATTCACTGCAGCAGCTCCCTGCTGATGTGCTCATTGTTCTTTCAAGCAGTTTTGTGGGCAGTGAGATAACACGAGATTTCTGATTGATGGCTTGATTTGTTCCACTCTGTGGCATCCAGACAGACCACTCAGACCCATGGGATCACCACCAGCACTGAAAGGGTAGAATTACAAAAGTAAATCCAAGTGATTGTGGCTGGTAGAAGTATTTGGACAGTCAAACATCTGTGTTGGACCGGATTAAGATTCTGGCAGTTACATTTTTATAAGGGGATCATCCAGATTTTCCTTGCAGCCTAAGATGATGGCTTAGCAGAAATCCTAGAAAGTCAAGAATGGTGATCTGTTCATGAAAAGCTTCCAGATCTGCCTTTTCTCCCATGAAATAATGTCTTCTGTACTTGACTTAATCCTGGTTTTAAGTTTTTTCCATTTGACATTTCTGTTTGTTATTTCTTCTCTTCTGTCCTGACTGTATTATTTTCAACCTGGTTTCCTAAGGAGATGAAGCTTAAATAGTAATTGTGATAATGATGCTGTCTGACTGATAGTTCCCCTCATTGCCCTGAAAAATTTTTACCTCTGGGATCAATTTCAACTGATACAAATAGGAGAGTAGAGATTTCAAAGTGATGGAATTTTCTACAAACCTAAAGACTGTGGTGGCCAGGTTGATGAGAGAGATGAGATTGATGCCGCCACTGAAGGAAGAGCTATAGCAAGCATTCAGCTTATTAGACATCAGAAAATTCCTGTGGGTGCTCCATAGGATGCTGAGTTTCATAGCTTCTGCTGCTCAAGGGTTGCTGATTTTCAATTTCTTTGCTCCTTGGGAGTGCAGAGTCTTGGAAGTTTTGATTATCCCTTTTCTTTTCCATAGTAACTCCAAAATAAGCTCTGTTTGTCCGAGATATTTCTGGTTATGAGATATACATAAACAATGCTGTCTGTCAACTTCAAAATCTGACTTGTTGCTTTCCTAGCTCATAATTTAATACTTTTGGATGCAGGGTTGGTAGCTGATGGTACAGTAATTGGTTTTCTTTACCACGACTTGGTGCAAACACTCAGTTACTGTGGTCACAATAAAACCTACTTTCCTCCACAATCAGTTTCTCTGAATTGCTTACAAGTTTTTGATGAGACTTTCATTTGCTTCCTACTGCCACCGCTATTTCTTCTGGTTATGGCTGCATCCGAATGTCCTTGTCTGCTTTCTCTGCCTAGCAGGATGCTGTAGCACTCTCCCTGTGTCATGACAGAAGGATAATGGAGGAGAAATACGAAAAAGTACTGTGAGTTTATCTAGCAGGACCTTTATAAATACATGTTGCTTTTAATGACTTTTAAGTGGTGGTTATTGTTCTGATTACTTGTTCTGTTACACAGCTAAAGCTAAGAGCTATATTTATGGGTAATTGCCCATTTTCTCCTTCCTTGTCTTTCCAGTATTAATACCATCACAATACTTGTCTGTCTTTCATTACCTCCCTTTAAAATTGTTCTGAGTTTGTGAGTGGGTATTTTTTTTCCACTTTGTTGTGTTTTAGAAAGCTTTAATAGTTCAGTGAGATGACTTGCTAGGCTTTTCGTATTGTAGAAATTTTATCAGCTGGACTTGCTCTCTGGGCATGAGTGTACATATGTATAAATGAAGCCAATTTAGTAAGGTGCTTAGTAGATGATATTGATTTCTTTTGAAGTATCTGTTTGCCTTCAAGTTGCACTAAGCTCTGCTTTACATCTTTTAGAAATCATTTATATATTATTAAAGCCTGCATTCCTCACTAAAGACAGAGCACCGTGCTTGTATAGTGATTACATTTGACTTTAGTCTCTTGGTTTATATTAGCAAGAGGAGGAACAAAGTGCACAAGAAAATCTCTTTCTCTGGGAGCAGGCACATGAGCTCATGTAACATCTTGCCCTGCCTCATCTTGTGCACTGTGATGGAAGCAAACATCCTTCCTTCCCCACTGCAAGTATATGGCCCTTCCAGCAGCCCCACACAACTCTCTCCGCACCCTGGAGAGCTGCCACCAGGCATGCCAGGCTGGGTGCCTTCCAGCTGGTTTTAAGAAGCAGCTCCCACAGAGGTTTCTCACTCCCCACCCCTCACCAGCAGTTGCATCACTCCCAGAAACGTGGGATGTAGCAGCACATGTAGGTGCTACCCAGTTTGTTTTGGTTAAGGTGCATCCAAGGTACCTTAAAACGCTGCCAGTAGAAGTGTTCAACTTGTACCACTGTGACAGGTCAGGCAGGGTGTGCAAACCCATGCCCTTACCTTGGCAGGTTGGAGAAGGCCAGTGACATCCTGCGGAGAGCAGATCATAGACCCTGCTCAGAGGCCAAAGGGGTGGGCTGTGGTGGGAAAGCCAGCAGTGGGGCTGAGAGCAGGAGCCCTTAACATGGTTCAACTGCAGCCAAGGCAGCATGCATGACTACAGCCTAAAAACACAGTGTCAGTGAAGAAAGGGATGATTCTGCTAGCTGTGTCAGGTTTTCACTACTCATGGGAAGATGTGTATCTTGAACAGCCTTTGAGAGTAGAGCCGTGTCAGGTGCACCCAGGCTGAGGCATTTGGACAGGAGCTGTTACTGTGCCTTTGCCAGAGCACAGTAAGCACTGAATATACATGTCAGAGGCTTTCCTGCATGTACTTGCTCTGATATGTAGCAAGCATCTTTCTGTGCTGACCCCAGAGGAGGGGGAGCCTGTGCTAGGTTGTGCTGAAAGGAGGCAGCTGTTAATTAAATACCTTCTATTTTCTCTGGTGTCCTTAGGAAGATCCCAGAGAAACAATTGCAGATCAGGGAGCACTTCTTGGTTTTTTTCTTTAATCCAGATTAAGCAGCATTTGCTGCATATGCAATGATAGCAGTGCATTATTTTCCTCTTTGTTGGCTTTCCCCATCCTGTCCACATATTCCATCTGACAGAGGAAGGTGAAGTGGGTTTGTAGTACACAGTACTGGTCATGTTTGCAGATCTAAATGCCTGCTGATGCAGAGCAGTGGAATAATTTATGATGCTTTCAAGCCTTCATGGACAAATGGGAAGCCTTTTATTTTAGCCATTTTCAATTACCTTCAAAACTGGCTTACCAAATTCAGTGGGAAACCCGCAGGCTTGTCCTTAGGCTTCTGAGTAACCTGTAACTGTGTTGAGTAATGCACTGGCAGAGTTGTGGGAATGCCTCTGGAAGATGTGCTGCATTCAGCACCTCTTGGGTAGTTACAGCTTCCTCTTCTAGAATAAAAATCCCTCCTTTGGAGTCAGCCTTGGATCACATTGACATCCTGCAACTCAGTTTATGTAAGGAGAAGCCAACAGGTCAATAAAAACAAATATTAAGGAGTACATAAGCCATTTTTACAAGACAAACCCAAATGCCTTTAGATCTCTGGGTTTGGTCTTTGGGATTATTATTCCTGATGGAGCAGGCTGATTTGTTGAAGGGTAATGTCACTAGGATACTCTTCACAGTATTTTGAGTTGGTTGTGAATACAAATTGGTTAACAATACCTGTATGATAGGCCTTGAAAGAAAAGGAACCAACAAAAATGAGAATGAGGAGAACCAGAGAGGACGAAAGTTTTGTGGAAAAGATGTTTGTGAGCTTTTAAGGTGCTAGTTCTTCATACTTTCATGCAATATTGCATTAAGGTGTGTCCATTTTCTCCATGACATGACATACTCTGATTAGGAAACATCTCAGAGTTAACTATACCCTAGGGAGTGCTTATGTGGAAGCTCTATGGCTGTGTGTATTTCTATGTACACCACAGAAAACACCTGGAAGTGTGGTATTTCATGATCTCTGTATGATGTCTGGTGACTGAAGCCAAGATACCAGACAGGTGCTAACAAAACTTATGCAACTCTGTGTTCTGTCTGGGTAAAGTGTTCCCTTTTGTGCGGGTGTGACACATCCTTTAAGTTTTGTTTTGCCTAGTTTTGAATATTGTGTCATTTGTATCCTCTAGCTGAGCATGTCACCCATCAATACCTACAGTTTCTTCATTACAAGGTATCTTGCTTCTGCTCAGACAGAAGCAGAAGCGTTGGCCACTGTTACTTATTTCATACAAAGTAAAGTGCTTTGTGATATGCCCGTTTTGTGATGCCAAAGTGATTATCATTAAGGTGAGTCTTCACCCTCCCTCTGCCACATCAGATACAGCTTTAATTCTTGGCAATATGTGGTATGCTTTGTTCATAAGTAATTTATATCTACAAAAGTGGATTTTACAGTACTTAATTAAGAGAGTTTCCATTAAATAGAGTTGGTAAGATTTGTTCCATAAATATTTATGCAGAGGCTTTGGAAGGTCTCTACTGTCTGTTGTGGATGGGATTTGGTTAGATAGGAGGATTAAAGGAAGCAGGAGACAGGAAGGTGATGCCTAGAACTGACTGGGCAATCAGTTCTGAAAGTAATATTTGGAATGTTACCAGAATTCTCCAGTGGTACAAGGTAGAAGGATGTGGTTTGCCTAATAGCTGAAGAATTCACATTTCTCAGGGTTTAGCCAGCTGCGAATAGCATTGTTAGACTTGGCAAATGATACAATGAGGTATTAAGCAGTCCTATGGCACTTCATCTTAATTTAAATCCAGGATACAGTGGGACTGCTAGAGCTTTTCTGCTGCTGTATGAATAAAAATTGGAGAATTGGCTTTGTAAACAGTTCCACAAAAAAAGGAAGCCACCCTGGAACTTAGGAACAAAGCAGCAGAGGCAACATGTAGCTGGAAGATGTGACCCTGGTTTAGCTGTAACCCTGCCTGTAGCAGAGCTGGGCTTGAACACAGGAACACGGCTGCAGCCCTGATGCAAGGAGTCAGATGATGCTGTGGAGCTGACAGGGGCTGCCAGTGGCTGCCAGTGTGGTTCACTTTATCTGTTTCCCTGTAAAACAGGCTCTGGGAAATGAGCCATTTTCTAGAGTATCAACAGTATGATGGTGATGTCTGCAGCAGTTGCCCCTCAATGAGAGGCTGATGGATGGGGCTGGCTCAGCCAAGGGAAGATGGCTCTGCAAAGTGCTGTTAGCAGGCTTGGCACCTGCAGGGAGGTGTTCAAGAAGAGGGAGTCACAGTGAGAAGGAGCCTCAACTGGACCAAGCAAAAGAGGTCCATCTGGCACACAAAGAAAAGGCTACCACAGGGCCAGGCTACCCAGGGAGGCTGTGCTGACTCCATCTGGGGGTTTCCAGTCCTGAGGGAGCACAGCTGTGAGGAGCTCTGTTTGACCTTAGCGCTGAGCCTGCTGCAGCACAGCCGGACCAGGGACCTCCTGATCTCCCATCCAGCCTGAGTTGTCTGTGACCCTATCATTCCAAGTTCAAAGCTGAGCTCTGAAAAGTTGTTGCAAAGTCCTTGTTACCATCTGTGCACGAAAAATGTAACAGGGGGAGAGACCCTTATTTCCCAGAGTGAAAGAAGCCATAAATATTACCTTTAATAAGAAATAACAAATAGATGCTTACAACAGCAGAGTGGTTTGCAGTCCCTGCCTTCAATATCTGGCCAATATAATCTCTCTAAAATATGGTTGCATTCAGTGTTGTAAAATAATTTCTAAATAAGTGTGCTGCATGTGTTCTGTTTCAGGCTCCGAGTCCAATTTGATTTGCTGCTTCTTTAATTCACCTATGGAAAACTCTCTCCAAAGGACAATATAGTTCCATAAATAAGCAGGGATTTCTATAAACGTGTTTTGCTAGTGCATTAACATGGTATTTATGTTCTGGGTTCAGAAATGAAACGCTGGTGCTATTTCTTCCTTGGATGTAGGTATCATGTGCAGTAGTGTGATTTGGTGTTTTAAAGTAAGGTCCCTCAGTGGGAATGGAGTTGTTCTAATATGTCTTGCTTGTTTTTCTTGTTGGGAAGGTCGGGTATTAGGAATTCTTTAATACCCTTATATTTTCTCTGAATGCCTTCTCAGAAGAGCTGGAGTGCAGTGAAACCTCATGGTAATGAATTCTCCAGAGAAGACAGCCACTCAGCAGTCTGTTATTAAGACTGTGGGTTGTTTCTGTTTGACAAAAAAATGTGAAAGAAAAAAGTGAAATAAAAGCACTCGCTTCTACAGCCTCACTTAGGCAAGCATCAAGCAAAAAGCTGCCCTTCTTGTTGTCAAAGTTGTTTCATAAGCAGTGATTGAGCATGTGTTCCAAGAGTAGTATAAAAGAGTTCGCGTCAAGAAGCCAGTGGTGCTT
Organism: Bolborhynchus lineola; assembly: GCA_025448015.1. Classification (NCBI taxonomy): domain Eukaryota; kingdom Metazoa; phylum Chordata; class Aves; order Psittaciformes; family Psittacidae; genus Bolborhynchus; species Bolborhynchus lineola. The sequence continues at coordinate 7,986 of JAOEHX010069683.1, forward strand.
TCAACCACCTCCTTGCTCTTCCCATCATTACTCAGAAATTGTCATTGAAAGTGATGTTGTTTACCTCGGAGAGCTTAAAAAAGCGTGAGAAGATGAGTGTGCGAGGGTTGGAGATATATTTGTTTTCTTTCCTCTTAAACTTGCATTTATTTGTTGGAAAAGCTAGAATTGTGGAAGCAAATTAACTGAATAATATTGAATCTCAACCACTTCCTAATGGAAACATCCTCTTACTTATGTGATTGGAAGCTGTCCACTTGAACATTGGAGGCGTATAGCATAGAGCCAGAGCATGATGCCCTTAGGAAGAAGACTCATTGAAAAGGCAATGCTAGCTTTTACTGTTCTGAATTTGTAGCTTTATTAGAGTTTGGAAAGAGTATACATGCTGTCCATGCAGTTCCTTTTCTTAATGTGCTGACTGACTTTTATGTTTCTTCTCTACTTCCAGATCCTCATTATTTACAGGTAGCTGGAAGTGGCACTTCAAAATAAGCTGGAATAAATGGCATGATGTATTTCTCAAATTTGCCAACAGATTGTGTTGTTTCTGTTCTAGCAAGTAAAAGTAGTAAATAGAGAGTAAAAGAAATAAATATTAATTCATGGTACTAACTAATTTACTTTTACTGATATTAAAATAATTTCAAATGGAAATTTACTTGCTATAATTACGTTAAAAGAGAGCCAGTTTCTTGGTTTGAGCAAACTATATCAATTCACACATCTTACCATGGAAATGGAATGTTGTTACAGAAACTTACCTGTCTTGAATGGATATAAAAATACAGCCAACTGTATATTCGCTGTGTTAATTAAGTGACTGGTTAACAAGTCAGCCTTTGTAGAGAGTTGGATTATGTCATGTAAAGAGAGAACAAACAGATGTGGAGGCCTCTTTAGAAAGAAGTAGTAACCGGTGAAGTGTCTGAAGCACATAGAAGAAAGCTGGATAAATTCACCCAGCTGACCTATTTTGCAAGTCCACATGGAGTGATAGCTGCCTCTTAATTTTGACTAACAAAAAACCTATTAAAACTTAACAACATAATGATCTTAAAAGTTGCTTGTTCTTTAGATTTCTGTTAAACCTAGTACCTGAAGTTCTACTGCTTGAAATGAAATACAGATTTATCCTATGGGGGAGCTGAAGGAGGAGATTCAGAGATGTACTGTTTTTAAAAGGGAACTTTTAAAAGTATATTTAATCACTTGATCAGCTGTTACTATAAATATTTTAACTGTGTAAGTTTTCTAAGCATACATATTGAGAGGAAATGGTAATTTCTTTATTTTAATCTGTATCTTGGTCTCATTTCTGTACCTTTTCAGAACTTAGGAGAAAGTATGTAAGATTGGATGTTAAAGCAGATTAAAAAAAGGTCAATTTAAATTTTTGATAGAGCAGCCCCTCCCCACCACCACTTCTCCACTTCTCCTGATGCTGTTCCATTTGATTAAAGCCTCCACAAAGCTGGGATTTACAGTCCAGACCTTTCTGTAGAGCTACCGTTCAGGGTAGGATCAAGTGCATTTGTTCCTGCATTCCTGGTTGAGACTGGAGAACAGAGATAACGGTTGGCATTGACGTCTCTGGAGCAAAAGATGTTTCCTGTAATCTCTGTTTCCTTGTTAAGACTTTCCAATGTCAGTATTTCATAGAGAAAGAAAAGCAAGGCTGACAGCCCGAGCTGCCGTCTAATGGGACTTGCATTTGATGCATAGATGGCAGTGGATGGGTTAGTTGTGTCTGACAGATGGGGCAGTCCAGCAGCTGAGGCTTTTAAAAGCAGGATTCCATTGAAGGTGAGACGTAATTACCATTTGAAATTAAACTTTTTCCAAAATGGGGATATTTGTTCAGTAGCGTAACCAGATGCTGGCAGGGGGATCTGGCTTCACTCCTGTACCAATCTGATCTGCTCCAGCAGACAGCAAGCCAGTCTAGATGGCTGAACAAAATATGTGCAGGATAAGACCTAATTCTGATTTTCTGGTGGCTGTGTTGACTCCTCTGATGTTTTAGGGCAAAGGCTTTGATAGCAGCGTGCATAGAGACATGCTTTTTTGATGGAGACCTTTTTAAGGCTCCATTTTGTAAGACAGTGTAGGGCTCAAAAGCCTGAGGATGAATGGCTCATCACTAAATGGGATGTGATGAGGGGGAAGATGCTCAGTCTCAGGCTGCATGGGAGCTAAAAACAGCTCAGTGGTGTTGGAGCTGCACTTGCACAGTGCCAGCACAACCAGTACCTAACTCAGGAGTGGCTGGAACCTTCTGGGCTTGTTCAGATGGGTGAATCCTTAGAGGGGAAAAAACCTGAGCTGAGAAGGGAATATAATGGAGTGGTCATGTCTGGTGTCAGTATGGGAGTTTCCAAAATTGTTAAGAAAACTAGCATATAAACTGTACAGAAGGTGCATAGTCTTATTTTATGTGGTGTACATAGCAGACACTGTTCTACATTTTATATCTCCTTAGGAAATGTCTTCACATGTTTTTCTGTAGATTAGTGTCTCTGAGTTTAGAGAGGCAGAGTGAGAAGGAAGGGAAGCTGAGTAGGGAGCGATGCTGGGATCTGATGAAGATTAGCTCCAATTTGAAAATGGAAGCTGCAGAGGAACTGCAGTGATGCGTTACATTGTTAATTATGTTTCACTGGAAAATAATTTTCTCCCTACTTGGGAGAAAAAGGCATTTCCAGTAACAGCTCTGGAGTTGTAGATCCTAAGAGAAATACCACCCCACCCTGCATGAATGTGGTGCTCAGCATTCACTGGTGAACTGTGACTTCGGAAATGATACTTCTTTAGGTAAAAAATAGAGCTTTACTGTGCTAAACATTAAGCAAGCAGTTATTGATACTCCAATTTGAATGTTTAAACTGTGAACAGAATACCAGGGAAACCCCACCACTAATCCTGTGGCATCTGCATTCTGGAGGAAATTGCACCTTCATTTTCTAAATTAGAGGAACAAGGATAACAGTTAATAATTCCACACACACCCCCACCCCCCCCCCCCGG
>JAOEHX010069695.1:10607-36338 GCA_025448015.1 Bolborhynchus lineola
TCCCTGCATCTGCCTTCCAAGACTTGGGTGGTGTGGTCAGAGCATTTGCCAGTGAAGACTGAGGCAAAGAAGTAATTATGAACCTGAGCCTTCTCCAAATCCAGGGTAGTCAGTACTCCCAATAGCTTCTGGAGAGGGCTCACACTGCCCCTAGTCTGCCCTGCAAAAAAAAATGGTATCAATATAAGGCAGACCCACTGCAGTGCATAGGTTTCAAGGTGCTGTAATACTGTTGCCTTTTGTATAGGATGTCTTAATAATAAATAAAGATAATTTAACCCTGAATAATGGGGAGTTTCAAATCCCTGACAGTTGGATCTCCTTGCAGAGCAACTTTCAAAACTTAACATATTTCTTATAAACTCCTCAATAGCCAATTTTCAGAGGTTAAAGTATAAAAAGTATAGTTTAAGATGCTCAATTAATGCTGGCATGCGCACAGAATTGGTTTAAAAAAAAACAAAAAAAACAAAAAAAACAAGCTGTAATTTGCTTTATAACATATCCTGGAAAGGAGACATCTTGGTGTCAGAAAATATAGTATTTAACTGGATCTTTCTCAGTGCAGGGAATTTATCTCTGGTTTTTTTTTTTCTCTTTGCTTTTCTCTGCTTCTTATTTTGACTCATTTTGGACTCTGGTGCTCGCTCTCAGAGTGTTTTCTGCAGACTCAGTGTTGTCAGAATCTGATAAATTGGTGTTTCTATTCGAAACATATTCTGTATCTGTTAAATCTCTAATCCATCTGCTTACAAATAGTGATTTTTGACAGCTATGTTGGGGTGTTGGTTGATGAGAAAATGAACATGAGCCGGCACTGTGCACTCGCAGCCCAGAAAGCCAACAGCATCCTGGGCTGCATCAAAAGGAGAGCGACCAGCAGGTCGAAGGAGGTGATCCTGCCCCTCTGCTCTCGTGAGACCTGACATGAAGTATTGTGTGCAGTTCTGCTGTCCTCAACATAAAAAGGACATGGAGCTGTTGAAACAAGTCCAGAAGAGAGCCATGAGGATGATCAGGAGCCTGGAGCACCTCCTGTACAAAGATAGGCTGAGAAAGTTGGGGCTTTTGAGTCTGGAGAAGAGAATGCTGTGTGGAAACCTCATAGCAGCCTTCCAGTATCTGAAGGGGGCCTATAGGGAGTGCTGGAGATGGACTCTTTATTAGGGACTATAGTGATAGGACAAGGGGTAACGGGTTCAAATTTAAATAGGAGAAGTTTAGATTGTATATAAGGAAGAAATTCTTAGTGTAAGGGTGTTGAGGCACTGGAATGGGTTGCCCAGGGAAGTTGTGAATACTCCATCCCTGGCAGTGTTCAAGGCCAGGTTGCACTGGTTTAGTGGGAGGTGTCCCTGCCCATGGCAGGGGAGTTGGAACTAGATGATCTTAAGGTCCTTTCCAACCCTAACTATTCCATGATCCTATGATTCTGTATTGCACTGGCGTTTCTGTCAATATTCGTTAGCTATACTGCAGATTGGACTGTTTCACTTCTTCAAGGCTTTTGTTTTTTTATGATTGTTTTAAGAATATTTTCATAACCTTGGCTGATTCACTAAAATGTACAGTTTAAAGTGAAATGGGTACTTGCAATCTATTAAAAACCAACCAAACAGGCAAATATAATTACATTAACTACACAATGACATTACTTAATTTCATCATTGGCTCACCATAATGTGAAACCAGTGAATACTATAGTAAAAAAAAAAAAAAAAAAACCAAACAAAAAAACAAACCTATAAAATTATTTCTATTTCTTTTTTTTAGAGAAATATCTTAATTCTCATGTCTATATAAGAATTTTCAAAAGACAAACAGTACACTGCTATTGTTTTGACTGCAAACAACTTACAGGAACCTGTGTAAGTAAAGAATAGTTAAAAGAGAACTGTATACTTCTGTATCAAAAATCTTTTACTGTGGTGGCCTCTACTGTTACTATGTTGTGGTATATGTAACACATTCCAGCATTCCATAGATAATATTCTTATTCAGTTTCAATTAGGAGCATAAGAAGGCACAAATGTGGCATGCCTTTTGAGAAGTATATATTGGTTTACAGGTAGTACATTAAGTTTGCCTTAGCAGGAAATTCCATAAAAGTGGTATACTTAAAATGCTGTAGTATGGTTTTTAATAGGTAACAGCTAAGTAGAATTTTTCTTGTAAGACATTATTGGACTGGTGTGATAATACATGATATTTCTGTGAGTAAGAGGAATAAAAGAGTGGATAGCATGACTCCAAGCTTTCCTGAGAATTTGGGTTTTTTTTTATTTCATCCATTCCATGTCTCCAAGATCCTCCCACCTCTTCAAGAAGTTCTTCCTATTTTGTGATATGCATTAATAGATGCTTACAAGTCCACCAAATGAACAGCAGGTGAATAGCAAAAGGATTGACTATGAAGATATTTTTGTAATAAGTGCTTTGGTATCTAAGGCCGTTATAATCCAGGATGACTGAGAATGACAACTCACATAACTTGAGTAATTTAATAATTAAAAGACACTAAATATTGGCAAAATTTAAAGAATTTAAAAAATACGATAAATCAAAACCACATCCATTTTATAAAGAGAAGAAAAATATTGGAATTGATTTGGGGGTGGAGGGTAAAATTTCTGCTGGTCCTGACAAGCTTCTTGGTTTTTGTACACACATAAGATTTTAAAAAAACATAATCTAGAAACCAGAACTCAAATTTCTAGCAGCATAAAAGAGAATAAGCTCATTATCATTACAGTGAGGTTGCAACTATGCATATTCCTGAAATTTGCTTTCTCTAATGCATAGTGTAATTGTTTTGATCTTCAAGCAAGATCTCAATTTGAATTTAGTCCCAATGTTTCTGCTTTTCTCACAATTATAAAAAGTACACAGAACTGCATGAGAGAGAATATGGATAGAAATATATAGCTTGAGTCTACAGACAGATGTCAAACTGGATAAGACTGAAAAATGTTTCAAGCTGCAGGAGGACCTCATCGGATTGGACCTGCTGACCATTCTTCTCTAACCTGTTTCTAGATACATAAGGACCTGTCTACAGAAAAATGGGATGAAATTGCTGTTATCAACTGGCTTAATATGTCCAAAACCCATTAATATTTCACACGTGTAAGTTCTAGAGCTGTTTTAAAGCCCTGAAAATCAAAATATATGAGTTCATTTAAGGTTAGTACCAATCATTTAGAACTAAATGAAATTCTTTCATTTACTCTTGAACAAAAACTTGGCAAACTTTCTTGTTTCTTAATTTTCATCCTTTGTTAAATTTTGCAATTGCTGAACGTACTGCTTTTGTAAAATGTAATTTGCAATCTCTAATTCAGACTAGTAAATATTTTGCACAACAACTGACTTTAATCTTGTCTTCCTACCTTGGCTTATTCTCAAGGCTTTTAGCCTTGATGTCACACCTAGAAAGACAACTTTTCCAATTTCATTCCCAGACTGAGTAGTTCATCCCTATCAGTTAGAGAGACTGATTAGAAGTTTTTCTCTAACCTTGTGTTCTGGTATGCATGAATCACTGCTCTTTTTCCCCTTTATGACTTCAGTCAATATATTGTGCTATAAAAATCAATTGATTCAGTTTGATGAATAAAAATATTTCCTTTACTTCTCTTTTCATTGCAATTGAGAAATTGACAAGTTTCTTTCCTTCCTTCTCTGTCTCACTAAAAAATAAAAAGCTTTGAGTGCCTTTGGGATTGTGCAAAGAGGTTTGTGTTACTTTGCTTTGTTAGAGTAACTTCACTCTTTTTTTGTGGAGACTCAAGGATTTATTGCCTTTTTGAAAAAGAAAGGGTTGAACAACTCATATTTTATGTTCTTGTTGTATAAATACATAAAGTCACCCATGGGGAAGCTGGAGGTCTGGCAGAGCCTGCTTAGGAAATAGGTGAAAGACACATTAAAATTCTTTGAGAAAAAATTGGGTATATATACACATTTTTTGGATTTACCAAGTAGCTGCTTGCTCCCTCACTCCCTTTTTACCCTGCCACTCCCGGAGGCATGGGAAGGATAATCAAAAAAATATAAAACCCACTGGTTGAGATAGGAACAGTCCACTAACTAGGGTACGATACAAAACCACTACTGCTACCACCAATAACAATAATGATAAGGGAAATAACAAAGCAAAAGAGTATAAAACTAAAAGGGGAAAAGGAAAACTACAAACACAAGTGATGCATAATACAATTGCTCACAGCTCACTGACTGATACTGAGCCCAGACCAAGCAGCAAACTGGGCCTTCTAGGTAAGTCCCCCCAGTTTATATACTGGGCATTATGTACTGTGGTATGAAATACCCCTTTGGCTAGTTTGGGTCAGGTGTCCTGTCTGCTTCCTCCTAGCTTCTTGTGCCCCTCCTCACTGGCAGAACATGAGACTGAAAAGTCCTTGGTAGGAGTAAATATTACTTAGCAACAACTAAACCATCAGTGTTTTATCAGTACTGTTCCCAGGCTAAGGTCAAAAAGACAGCACAGCACCAGCTACTAAGAAGGATTAAAAATAACTGTTACATCTGAACCCAGAACAACCGTGCTGAAAAACTTAACTCAGTCATGCATTCAAACAAAATAAAGATAATTTTTAAGGTGTTTTTTGATTAATATCAGAATTCATACATTTCAGGGATCACATATAAAATAGAGTATCTGATTGTTGTGTTGATTTGAGTTTTTCTCATGATGTTATAAAATACAGATCTGTAGCAGCTGCACCACCATCATGATGGGACAGTATTAACATCTAGGGTTTCTACAGGATTTCAAATCCCAGCCTTGGAGATAATTGCTATTGAATTAGGTAGCCAAGACTTCAAGACAGGCAAAAATTATAAAAGCTTCTCTCTATCTCTTCCTGTTAGCTTGTTCAAGTATTTTGCCCACCTTTATCTATAGAAGTGCATAAATATCTCATTTTATTTTTCAGAAAGATACAAACAGTTGAATGTCAGCCTGTCTGTGTTTTCAGATGGGGTTTGTGACCTCGGAAAGTAAATATATCCAACAACCATATAACCCATGGGGTACAGACCAGATCATAGGACTGAGAAGGCAAAATCTGGAGGACACAATCTATAAGAAAGCTTTGGGTAGTGAGAAGGAATGAAGCTGGGGATAACTTTCGGGCTGTGAATTACAGCAGCAAACATTGTTACTGTGTCAATGAAGTGGAGGAAGTTCTTGAAATTATGTCTGACACCTTTTATTTGAGGAAATAGCAAGGTATCTAGGAGGTCATGTTCTAGGTAGAGAGATTCTTCGTAGGGCATGGATGGAACTCATTATTTTAGGAGCTGTACAGGTAACAAAGTGACTGTCAGAGGGAAAGCATACAGACTGTATTGTACATCTTGATATGTTCGCATAAGGTTGCTCGACAAAGTCAAAACTATTGCATGTTACAGACTCATACAGATCCTATTTTGCTAGTCAATACATATAGTGAATGCCCTGCTCCAAAACTCTGCCAAGGTAATCATTTAAGTCTAGTGATGTTACTGTATATGCAATGCCAATTTTTCTGAGATAAAACTGCACTGTATGCAGTCACTTCATTTTAGCGAAATTTGTGGCATCTCTGTGGTTGAGTCTGAGCTGAATACTTTTTGTTTGTTTTTGTTTGCTACAAAGTTTAAATAACGTTGTTCACTTGAGGAATCTTTGAGACCCTAACCAGAATAATGGAAGAATTTCAAGGCAATATGTTAAATCACTGATGAAACCGAACTGCTGTTCATTTCATTTGAGATGAATGCTTTGAGCTAAAAATACATTGTTGAGTGTTGTGGGTTTTAGTTTTATTTGAGGACATTGATATGCTAACATCTGTAGGTCATAATTAGTTATCAAATTCTAGTGAAGATAGACACTTTGATAATTAGATTAGCATTGAATTGAGACAGCACCAATTAGCATACCATGCATCCAGGAAAAGACATCTTTTCTTCAGTTCACTCTCTCACACTTGTACTGTGACATATGCAAGTCATAGGCAACAACCAGTTCCAACTGGCCAGAATCAGGAAGTGGAACTACCAATCCTCTGAATCCGTAAAACTGAAAATATTATGGCTGACAGTCTCAGACCATGATGCTCACCTGTTTGAGCTCTGGGTCACTATTTCATAGAGAAGGGGAACAAGATTAAATGAATAAGGCAGAGTACACTCAGTAGATTTATATTCAGGAAATCTCCTGTTGATCTGTTTTCCCATCTATGTAGGCAGGAGCATAGAGTCATAGAATGGTTTGAGTTGGAAAGGACCTTAAGATCATCCAGTTCCACCCCCTTTGCCATGGGCAGGGATGTCCCAAAGTGGACCAGGTAGCCTATGGCTCTGTCCACCCTGGCCTTCAACACTGCCAGGAATGGAACATTTACCACTTCTTTTGGCAACCTGTGTCAGTGCCTCACCACCCTCACAGTAAAGAAATTCTCCTTTATATGTACCACACGAACTTTTGCTGATTTTCCGTTTGTATCCCTTAGAGACACAGCTTTTTCAGCTTAGGAGAAATTTGATAGATGCTAGAAGGAATTCACATCAATATTTTATAAAATTGTAGCTATTAATAAATGTAAATATATAAAAATACTATATACCCCTTGGCTGTCATTCTAGGTGATTCCCTTTTATATGGCTGGAAATTATATCTAGGTACACAGGTGCCTACACAACATGCCATTTTCTTCGATCTCCTTTTACTTACCATGGTGTAAAACAGATGGTTCTGAACTAGTTTCTGAATAAAGACTTAAACATACTAGTTTGGTATATTTTTTTTTCGTGTAATAACATAAACGTAGACTATTTTTGGTTGTGAAATCCAGAGCAATGGAAGAAATGTTCTGAAGATGATAGCTTCACCACCCTTGGCATGATGGGGAGGAGAATCAAAAGAATGTAGAACCCATGGGTTGAGAAAACAACAATTTAATAAGCACAATATAGTAGTAAAACTAATAATATTAACACTAGTTATGGAAATAACAAGGTGAGTGATATAAAATTAGAAAAATAAAGCTCCTAGGAAGAAAAATAAAGCTCCTAGGAAGAAAAATTACAGCTGAAACCAGGACAACTTTTGAAGGTCCCTTCCAACCCAAACTATTCTATGATTCTATGATTCTATTATTTTCTTTACTATAGCTAGTATGGGGCTACATGTGGATTTGTGCTAGAAACAGTGTTGATTGCATAGGGACATTTTAGTCACTTCTGAGCCATGCTTACATTGTCAAAGCCTTTTCTTCTCATCAACTCACCATATGTAGGCAGGGGATGCACAAGAAGATGTAAGGTCACGCAGCTGGGACAGCTGACTCCACTGATCCCAGGCATATTCTATACTATATGACATCATGCTCAGCATATAAAGCTAGGTGGCAAAGAAGGAAGGGAGGACATTTGGAGTGATGGTGTTTGTCTTATCAATTAACAGTTACACACGATGGAGTTCTGCTCTTCTGGAGATGGCTGCCCATCGGAAGCAGAGAATAAATTCCTTGTCTTGCTTTGCATGTGCATAAAGCTTTTGCTTTGCCTATTAAACTGTATTTATCTCTACCCATGTGTTTTCTCACTCTTACACTTCTGACTCTCTCCCCATCCCAACATGGGGGGAGTGAGCTCGTGCTTAGCGACCAGATGGTTTAAACCACAGCAAAAGTTGATTGGTTTGCAGCATATTTAAATAATTGAAAAATCACTAAGTATTTTTTTTTTTTAATTATCAATGCTTTACTCCCACAGCATCTTGGGGAAATAACTGTAATATCTCTGCTCAAAATTCTTCCAAAGATACTATGCATATTGATGATTTAGAGTAGCCTATTTTTTTTAAATATTGTTAGCACTGAATGACCTTTTTTACTAAAAGACATTTATTTATTAACACATCTTAGAATTATTGGCAGTGGTTCTATATTAAAACATAATTATTTATTCAGTAATCAGCTGCTATTCCAGGGTAGCTACTTATAAGCCATTGCTTGTATATGTCACTGAAAATATATTTTTTAAAAAATTATTTCCTAGTACTGGGATACCCATGGAAACACTTTTCTAAGAGAGTTTAAGAATATGGTGTGAGTTTCCAGAAACCTTTCTGCTTCAACACTTTGATCTTAGTCAATGTTCAGTCCACAGAGGCAACTGAGGCTAGAAGAGACAGAATCAAATCCTTCTTCCTCATAGCTTAATATGACAGGGAATAAGACTCGTGGCTTGCCAATGAGATGGAAGGATGTTGTTCAAGAAACTTACCTTGCTCCTTACAAGGACTCAATTGACTTTGCCAGCAGTGCTCATCTCTGTACACAGCAGTCTCTGTAACTTCTTTATTTCATTGAAATGTTTTGCTGCCTATGTTTAAAGCTAACTCCAGTATGGTCTCTCTCTTCTGAGAGATAAGCTGTGAGAAGTTTCATCAGGAGTCTCCTCCCTTCTTTGCTTAGGATCTGCTTTTAGGCTCAGGTCCTGGCCTCTATCTGAGCTCCATTGCAGGGTGATTGTGCCTGGCTGTACACCTAAATATGGAGCCTGCCTGGAAAACTTGAAATCTTGGCTTTTTCTCAGACCTTTCTCAACACTTTGGACTCATTTGGTTACTTTTACTCTTTTCTGAACTTGGTAAGTTCCATTGGAATGGCTCTTTTCAGGAGCAGTCATGGAGTTGAAACTCCCTCAGAAGCTGTGACTTCTGCTGATGCATCTGGAGTCTGACAGTGGTCTCTGCTTAAACTCAAGGAATAGTTTGCATAACATTTTTAGAAAGTTGTGGAATCTTAACAGTTATCAGTTTATGGAAAAACCTTTTTCCTCAGGTTTGTTAATCATTTTCTTTCCTTCACTATACCACGTATTAAAAATATCATTGACTCTTAGATACTTTTGAGTCAGTGAATATGTCTGCCACCAAGGAGAATGGTGGATTATTTATTTATTTTTATCTTTTGACTTGGTAAAAAGACTCATGACAGTAATTGGGATATTATTTTAAGGAATGAATTATGTTCAATTTAGCTAGTCAATATTCAAATTAGATGAAAGAGCATGCATTCAGAAATGCTGCATCTTTGTGCAAAAATATCTCCTGTAACATATGAAATTCAGTCACAAATGGAGCAAGAGTGCTCCAAAATCAAACCTCAAGTTATTTCTTAAATATCCTCTGACAAAGCACAGTGATAATCCAGGTAAATTCTCTGATCTTGATCATTTTTTATGTAGAGTATTAGAAATAATCACTATACATAGCAACACTATAGCTTACTAGATATGAGAGATATAAACCAGATGATTAGCTGAGTGCTGTTTAACGATTATCTAATCAGTTTTAATTAGGTTCTGACATGAAAAAATATATGCCTTATTTGCATTTGTTCTGTATATTTTAAAAATATAATTATTATATGGTTGGATGCTGTGAATAATTGTTCAATGATATCTATGCTCTGCAATATTGACATAACCCACTCACCATAAATATTGAACATTCAAACTGTATATCAATCTATTTTTAAGGTGCTGGGGTTTTTAAGTGACAAGGGCACTATCCTGAAACACATGCTCTAAAAAAACCTCTTTTTTTTTTACTGTCTTTTATTTGTATCATTGAAATAACTGGGAAGTCTAGTGCTTTGTCCTGTGGTTCATTCCACTATTTGTGATTGTTATAAATTGCAACTGAAACACTGAATATTCACAAATAAATATATGAGATGATCAGAAGTGACAGTTAAATGAACTGACAGATTTCATTTGCAAGGTTATTTACAATTTCCATCTTGTCTTATTTCCCTGAATTCAGTCAGTTGTCAAGACAAGAAAACTCTTTCTTGGAGGATTCTCTTCTGGAAAAAGGTGCTTCTATGGATATTTTCGGAAAGCGGTGATCTTGGTATTTTCATGGATTCATTTAAGTGCATCTTTTTTGTTGATGTTTTTATTTAGAGTTTTTCTTTCATTAATCTTCTCTTTAATGAGGTACTGGAGGGTTAATACAAATGAAAACAGATAATAATTTGATGTGGATTTTCGAACCGCAGGAAGATTATTACTTGCTCCTGGAAACTGCCCTTGTGGCACGCATACATACAGAATAGAAGGTAAGATTACACAAGGAGATAAGTATGAAAAAGTTCAATAAGAAGATATAAGATAGGACAACACCTCAGTGATCAGGTGATCAGGGCTACATAGGTCTATTAATTCCTGCACACCTCCAAAATCAGGATTGTAAATGCTCCCTTAGTTTATGCTCTTATCATTTGCAAAGTTTAGATTGATTTTCCTGGAAGTAGAGTCTGTAGTTTCTTGGTAGCCCATCAATTAGTGCGAGCTGCAACCTTTATTTGTTGTCATAGTCTCTACATTTGCTGTGTGAGGTCTGTCGGCATATTTTATTTGTCTTTTTCCCCTTTTCTCTTAGTTTCTGACCATCTCCCTTATCAGATAACATCTCACACCTTCATCAGTTAGTGTAACTGAACAGGTTTGGTTCTCCGCACTGTCAATCTTATCAATTGTTCCCCAGGTTTGTGTCCCTGTCTGTTTTTGTTTATGGCTTCCTTTTTTTCTTATTGTCCCTTGATGCACTGAATAAATGAACAGAAACTCTCCTCCAACATACCCTTACATATACTATAAAAAGATACTCTGGGATTGGATTTTCCACCCACATTGGGATAGATGTACAAAGACTGCTCTACCTGAACAGAAACTACTTTTTTCTCAGTAATGAGTGTTTCCATGTGGTTTTAGAGTGTCAAGTATTGTGGATGACTTCCCTCCTTGCATTAATTTGATTCATCTCTAGTGAATCTTACTCAAGTAGTCTCCAGGCATATGTCGAATCTCTCTGGAACTGGTTATTTATCTTTCCTGTAAGTGTTCTACCCTTTATAGTGTAATTACATATATGAATCATTTTCTTAAAGTGCCCTGTACATCTTCTAGAGTGTTAATGAGGATATTAAATAAGACCTGACCTAATTTCTTCTTGTACCTCATCAGCACATCCTTCTAATACAAAAGCAATAGCTTAACATTTTTCAGACCTCATCCTTTTATTAAAAATTATCATCAAGCTGTTAACTTATGAAATGGCTCATTTTTGAGGATTTTTTTCTAAATTAAACTTTATGGAATGACTGAATTCTATGTATATTGCATGTAAGTTCTCGCTTTACCCATTAATGTGCAAGTTTCAAAAAAGCAATACTATTTTGTTTGTCCAAAGCTCTTAATTTACTGAGATATTATCCTTTCTAGGAGTCCTATTTGCTTTAATCTTTTTGTTCTGACAATTTTATTTTTTTTGCTGCTTATAAGATAGATTTTGATATAAAACAGGGTAATTGTCATTTATGGAGCTAGCAGAGATAAAGGAGATTTTCTGCTAGACTATTACTCAGATATCTGAGCATCATCAGTTTAATTTTGAAACTGTATCTGTCTTTTATTTTTAACAACTTAAAGTAGGTTTAACTTATTTAGAATTTTCATTATATATGGATATATCCATTATATACAGATTACAAATACATTTATTTTTCTCTGGTTTTTTAAATAGGGCTTTGATTTAAATTGTCATTGGTGCTTGCTGATTTAAACTGTTCCAAGTAACTTTCTCAATACATTAATTTTGTTTAGAAATCCTGTCAATTTTTAATATAGAAGATAAGCTTAAGATTTCTTTTTTAGAAGCAGCAATCGAGTCAGGATATTTAAATTTATGATCCCTACATTAAGATCTCTTTCTCCTTGAGATCCCTGAGATAATCTTAAATTACCTTAACTCTTCTTTTGCTGAACCTGTTTTCATTACATTATTACAGGCAATCATTACAGGCAATTTTTCAAAATTTTTCAAAAAGCCCCCACCATATAGCCATGTTAGAACAGAATTTCTCATAATACTGTATCATAATTTAACATGATAACATGACAACATTTTCATGAGTGATTGGATTTGCCAATTATGCTCTTCAAAAGATTTTCATATTATTTATTCTTTTTTTGAACAGACATCAAGTTTCTGATCAAGATGTGCTTTGCCATCCTCCTTCAAGCCTGCAGATTTTTTTCACTGTGTAAATTCCATTTTTTTTGTATTGCTTATTCATTTTAATTATCTCCACCTACACATTTTTCTCTCTCTTCCTTACTGGTTTCATATTCCTTGATGGGCCAACATATACTTCTGTCCTACATGGACATTTTGAGTAATTATCTCAGAGAGAAACTTCCTTTTCAACTGGAATGTTCATATGATCAAATCTATCTCCCTTTCTACTTTCTATAGAGTGAACTTGCCTTTCAAGATTTCTTTCTTTTCCTTCTACATGAAAGAGAAAAAAAAATTTGTCGATTGAAGTTATGATCTCTGAAAGGTATGAACAACGGTTTGTATTCCAATCCTACTCAATTTTTGCTCTGTGACCTTTTAAAGGTAATTTAAAATAAAAATTGACATTTTTTTTTCTGGTTTGGGTTTGTTGGTGATTTTTTTGTTTTTGTTTTTTGTCTTTGTTTTTGTTTTAATTTAATGTGTTCACATTTTGCACTTTGAAACTTTTTTTCAGTGGTGGTCTTGGCAGTCCTGGGGCAATTTTTGGACACAAAGATCTCCAAGGTCTTTTCCAACCCAGTTGATGCTATGATTCTATAATTTTATAGAAGTGTATACATGTTCAATGTCATGGGTTCAGCAGTAGTAGTCATTTTTCTCCTTCCGAGAACCTGGTGCAGCGCTGTGATTTTGACTTTTGGACTGGGAACAGCACTGATAACACTGATGTTTTTAGTTGCTGCTTAGTAATGTTTAGTCTAACCAATGACTTTCTGAGTCTCATGTTCTGCCAGGGAGGAGGGGAAGCTGGGAGGAAGCAGAGACAGGACACCTGACCCAAACTGACCAAAGAGGTATTCCATACCACAGCACATCATGCCCAGGATGTAAAAATGGGGGAAGGGACCCAGAAGAGGGGGTTGACTGTTTTGGTCAGGCTGGGCATCGGTGGTGAGCTGTTGTATTCTCTTTCCTTATTGTTTCCCTTGTCATTATTACTGCTGGTGGTAGCAGTAGTGGGTTTGTGTTATACCTTAGTTACTGGACTGTTCTCATCTCAGCCCTTGGGAGTGACATTCTTTTGATTCTCCTCCCCATCTCTCCAGGAGTGGGAGGAAGAAAGATGGGGGGAACGAGTGAGCAAACTGCATGAGTTATGGCCTAAACCGTTACACTCAGGTATTGCACAAGCTACTAATTTCAGACAGGTGGATTTGTTGGACCACAAAGGAATATGAACCCAGTGAGAAAGAGGGAGAAAAATATGTAGCTGAAAATATTTTACATGAATAAGCAGTGCAAATTCTGAAGCACCACTGAAATATAAATGGGAAACAGAATTCTCTGTTATGGTTGTACAAGATTGTGGATGGAGAGAATTCTACATCTATGAAGCATAAAAGGGATTTTTAATTCTTGAAATAGAACATCACAAATTCTGTGTCTTTGTGGAAAATCTAAATAAATGTCAAGCCATGTTTACACCTACTATTAATACAATCTTTCTCTTCCAGATTGCAGTAAAGTTGATCTAAACTCATCTAGAAGTTTTCTAAAATATTTAAGACTTCATTAAATTTTTATCAGAGCAGTATTTTCCATTCTTTGTTCAAAAACTAGAAAATAAACTTCATCTCTGCAAAAGTAAAACCACTTGTTCAATATGAGTTAGTCTAACAGGTGTTTGTTAGGTGTACATTGTCTTTTTTTGCTTTGTTCCAGACCAAATTCAAATTTGTTCACACAGTAAAGCCATTTCATATTGTTAACTTGGCCATAAATTAATGACTTCATTTCTCTGTTTCTTTGGCTTAATTAAATCAGACAAATGAGAGCTGAACTGGGTGAAAAAGAGAAAATCAATATATGTCCAGCAAGGATGAGCAGCAACTTATTCTTTGGAAGCATAATATTGACTCAAGCAATGTGAAACTTCATCCAAAGGTGAGACAATTCTCAGACAACTTATTTTAGCAGAGAGATTTCTATAAATACAGGTGTGACTTCCTAAACTCAAAAGTTCCCAGAGTTCTTGTTGAATTCTGCATAAAATTGAACCTAATAGTCATTGATAACAAGGTAATCTAAACTTTTCAGCTGGTTCTTTCAGTTCAGTTCAAGTATTATTTCCTTTCTTACTTCAGTGACATATTCTAGTCTGATTTTTTTTCTCCAGTTGCTTTTGGTACTGATATGAACTTCATCCTTATGGATTAAATATATTCTTTTAACTCGGAGTCCTTTCACTGAATGTCAATTTCAGAGTGAATGAAGGTTTTAAAAAAACAGGCATACATATATAAGAAATAATGAAATGACAAATGGACAATATTTTTCATGTTTCACATTATTTAGGCCGTTCCTCTGTCAAATGAAATGTGATGCAACAAAAATAGAAATGTTACTCAATGATGACTTGGAATATATATTTTTTAATAGGTTTTATTTAAAAGAAAAAAGTATGGAAAGTAATATAGGTTCTCAAGCTCTGGTGTAAAAAATATGCTAATGATATGTAGTAGCCTTTTTTGTGAAATAAAGACAATACTTCATTATCATTCTACTGAAAGTCATTTATAGAATCATGGGGGGTTTGATTCTGGAGAAACCCTATATGTATCACAGCAAACTGATTTCAAGTGTATTTCGAAAGAAAGAACTGTTAATTTATCAGATGCAATTTAGTGACTGAATTTGAATTTCAGTTACTAAATAACATTTTCCTCAAAATGTGAAATTTGTGTACTTTTACTCTCTTCCCTTGTTTAACATGCTGATGCTGTCTGTATGACAAATCAATTGAATAGGTGGAGTGGAGTAACTCCTATTTCTGTATTCAGTTCTTTTATGGTATTTGTATTGGGTTTGATTATTATTAAATCTCTATAGAATTAATATGTTGTAAATGTGTATGAAGACAAGCTGAAAGAGTCGGGGCTGTGCAGCTTGGAGAAGAGAAGGCTGCATGGAGACCTCATAGCAGCCTTCCAGTATCTGAAAGGGGGCCTAATAAGGATGCTGGGGAGGGACTCTCCATCAGGAACTGTAGTGATAGAAGAGGTAATGGGTTCGAACTTAAACAGGGAAAGTTTAGATTGGATATAAGGAAGAAGTTCTTTACTGTGAGGGTAGTGAAGCACTGGAATGGGTTGTCCAAGGAAGTTGTGAATGCTCCATCCCCGGCAGCGTTCAAGGCCGGGTTGAACAGAGCCTTGGGTGGCATAGATTAGTGTGAGGTGTCCCTGCCTATGGCAGGGGGGTTGGAACTAGATGATCTTAAAGTCCTTTCCAACCCTAACTATTCTATGATCCTATGATTCTATTATTCTATGATATAGATTATGTATATTTGATGTAAATTGTTAACTCCATGCTCCTACAGAGTGCTACATTGTAATCTACTGTTTGCAAAGTTCCTCTGGTACCAAAATAGAATGCACAACTGTAGTTGAGATAAATATTATTGCATGACAAATAGAACAAATAAAATGGTTGTTTATAAACACTTTAGAAGTTCAAGAAAGTATTAATTCCTTTTTTTTGTTAAAATGTCATGTAAAATGCCATGGCCTGGATCCATCTTCACTTGGTATCCAAAAAGGAGCTAAACCTCCACATGCATTACCCTTCTTCAAAAGAAATGCCATAAAAATAAGAATGTATTTCTTGTGACATATTGGAATTGAACAAAAATTTAAAGGTCTAAGTGGGAATGAAACTAGTCTGCAAAATTTTGCAAAGTTTCCCAACATGAAGAATATGTTACATCCATAAAAATCAGTATTGTAATCATATTCGTAACGAAAAATACATTTTGTTGCCTAAAACTTTCAGTTAATTATTCAGAATGTGCATCATTATGATAGTTACATTTGTGGGGGTTGCTCTTATCTTTTGATGCAGAAAATTTTTGATAAACAGTACTTTTTTTTTTTTTTTTCTGTAGATTGCTCTTGGTATCTTACCCTATTCAAGAACTGGAAGAAAAGAAGTTTCTGTTCTAGTCTGTGGAATGTCTGAGCAATCCCCTTGTTGCTCGCGCTTTATCTCTGAGCTGGGGGAGAGAACTGGAAAGGTAAAAGTGAGAAAAATTGTGGGTTGAGATAACAAGAGTTTAACAGGTGACACATGAGATCTGTGGACAAATAAGGCAAAATAAGGAATTCCGCTACAACTTTCCATCAGTACCAAATGTTTAGTCATCTCCATGAAAGCAGGGCTTCATCATGCATAACAATTTCTTGGGAAGACAAATGCCATCACTCTGAACTTCCCCCTCATTGCCTACCTCTAACTTTTCCCAATATTTAGCAGATAGTATTTATTTTTCCAAGCTTTGCATCTTCTCACACATTCTAAGTGTTCCAAATCATTTTGGACTGTGACTGTATTATTCTGCTTGACAAAAGTGTCTTGGGTGGAGGAGGTTTCTTTTCTGTCCACATTGAAAACAAGAAACAAATTAATTTTGGCATATTTTTTCTATAGGTGTGAAGTCTTTTTTAGAGTAATACATTTCTGGTAAATAAGTCTGAGCTACTTTCAAGGAATTAAAATGGAGCCATTCAAATTTATATTAGTTCATGCGT
Source organism: Bolborhynchus lineola (assembly GCA_025448015.1). Lineage (NCBI taxonomy): Eukaryota > Metazoa > Chordata > Aves > Psittaciformes > Psittacidae > Bolborhynchus > Bolborhynchus lineola. Next base: position 27,303 of record JAOEHX010069695.1, read on the forward strand.
CAATTTTCTCATCCCAGCTGGAGGTTTTAACGTTACTTTGCAGAGTTCTGTTTCTGTGTTTGTAACTTCTGTAACTTAAGAAAATATTTCATAGTGTTGGTGTTCCTTCTTGGTACACAAAGGCAGTGTGGATAGACTCCAGAGCTGGTGAAATCCATCAATATCTGACATATTCACCTCCTGTACAGTGCCTACATTTCATTTCAGGTAAAATTCTTATTTTAGTTAACATCTATTTTTCTTGTTTGAACTCCTTTTGTTGAGGTGAATGCAATGGCAATATTCCATAAGTGGTATCTGAAAAACACATGAGTTTTTAACACTGCATTGGGTTTACATGGCAAGGTTTTAGTAGCAGAGGGGTTATGGTGATATGTTAAAAGCAGCCAGAAGGTGCTCCCATTTTAAGCAAAGACTGGTTTGGGTCCAACATAGAAAAACTGCTGGCCAAAGCTGAAGACACTGCTAGTGCCTTTGTAATGACATATTAAAGAAAGGGTAAAAATATTGTACAGCAGCTGTGAGAAAGGAGTGGGAAAGTATGAGAGAAACAGCTTTCTTTCAATGCAGGAGGGGAGGAGGTACTTCAGGTGCCAGAGTAGAAAGTCATCTGCAACCCATGGTGCAGACCATGGTGAGCAGGCTGCGCCCCTTCAGCCTATGGAGAGCCATGGTGGAGCAGATATCCACCCTGCAGCCTGTGGAGGACCCCACACTGTTGCAGCTGTATATGGCCTGAAGGAAGCTGTGACCCTGTAGGGAGCCCATCCTGGAGCAGGCTCAAAGTAGTTCTTGAATTAGTCAGATATACTGAGATCAGCAAACAGCGCTGTCAAGGAGAGACTCGGTGCCAAATGGCTTGTGTGAGATGGGACAGTAAAGAAGTTATGGCCAAGCCTCCAGGGAACTGGCAGATGTGGCATAACTATGGTAATTCTTTGCTAGAGCAGGCAGTCCCTGGCCTGGCTGAGACAACCATCCCAGGGCATCAGAGGAAGCCGCTCTGGTCTCAAATTGTGTATCATGCCTGTTGCTTCTCTCTGAGACAGGGTGTTACACTACAGAAAGAGGGACATCTAGAGGCTACACTAAAAAAGTGCTGAATAAAGTCTTCAAAACAGGTACAAGGCTATGGTATGACATAAGGAAGAATAGTTTTCCTCAGGGGAGACATTTGGACCAGCTAAGCCTGATCCATGCACTGGCACCAAGTAGAAGCAGATGTCCTGGTTTCATCTGGGATAATTTTCTTCCTAGAAGTGGGTACAGTACCGTGTTTTGAATTTAGGATGATAATAATGTTGATAATGCACTGATATTTAAGTTCTTGTTGAATAGGTCTAACCCTGATCAAGGACTTTTCAATCTCTCATGCTCTGCCAGTGAGAAGGGGTACAAGAAGCCAGGAGGGAGCAGAGACAGGACACCTGACCCACACTAGCCAAAAGGATATTCTATACCACAGAATGTCATACTCAGAATAAAAACTGAGAGGAGTCAGCAGGAAGGAGCTGATCATTTAGGGACAGGCTGAGCACTGGTCAGTGAGTGGTGGGTAATTGTACTGTGCATCACTTCTTTTTTATAGAAATTGCATTGTCTTCTCTCCCTTTATTTTTATTATTATTATTATTTATTATTGTTGTTGCAGTTTTGGTGCTGTTATATTTTACTTTATTTCAATTATTAGACTGTTCTTAACCCACAGGGTTTACCTTTTTTTCTAGTTCTCCTCCCCAGTCCACCAGGGGGGCAGGTAGTAAAGAAAGAGCTGCCTGATATTTAGTTGCTTGCTGGGGTTAAGCCACGACAGCAGCAAATGGTAGCAGTAACATGGCATTTTAAGGAGCTCCTCCATTCTGTCAAAAGGAAGGACTCACATATAAGCAGATGGGTCCAATGTGTCAGTGACTGGTTGATTGCATGATATTGCAGGAAAGGCTTCTGTTTTTCTGGTGATAGCATTCTCTGAGGAATTGAAATTAGTGGGCAGAGATAGCATACATCTGGTGAGATGAAGAATAATGCCTTTGCCAACAGGTTTATTCACCTGCTGAGGTGGGCTTTAAAAGAGGTTCACTGGAAACTTGTGATGGATGCGCTTCACCCCTAGCTGTTTATGTCAAATGGCCAAGGAGCCACATGCCTCATACCCTGAGATGAATCTGTGAGCTGGAAAGCTTTTGGCTCACTTACAAAGCAGTGAAGGTGCCCTGGGAAAATAATTTGAAAAGTGGTTTCAAAGTACAAAAATGCAAGATAACCAAAGTACAAAAAAAAAAAAAAAAAATGCCAGAGATAAAATTGAAGACATCTTGTCTACACTATTGACAAGCAGCCAAATACTTCACTCTGTAGTTGGATCCACAGGATCCACTTATCCTGCGGACAGAAGGATGAATATGAGCCAGCAAGGTGTGCTTGCAGCAAGTAAGGCTATAGCATATTAGACTATATTAACAAGAATGGATACGGCAGGTAGCCTCTGGCAATTCTGAGAACAAATTTAGAGTAATGTTTGTAGGGTTTAGTTTCCAGTGGAAAACACATGCAAAAAAAAAAAAAAAAAAGCTCACAAAACCAGATTAAAACGGCAAACTGAGTAGAGGGCCACAAAGATGACTAGAGGCCTGAAGCATGTGCCATAAAAAAAGGAAAAGGGAAAACCGTTTCTTCAGTTTTGAGAAGGAAAACTGAGGAAGGATCTTACAGTTATCTTCAACAACAATGGGAGGGTAGAAAGAAGATGGAACCAGAGCTCTTATAAATGCCCATCAAATAAATAAAACATAATAGAGACAAGTTGCAACAAATCTGAGTTCTAAGTAAAACCAGCATTTGTTCTACATCTGTACTGAGATTTTCAGATACTGGAACTTAAATAAAATAGTTCAATCATGTCCACCAAATACCATTTGTTATGTTAAAGAGTGAATATTCAAGAAACTGCATAAGAGACTAAGTGGTTTGTTCTCATTTCTTTATTATATTTCCAGTTGGCTAATCTCTGTCTAAAGATGAAAAGGTTATCCTTCATCCATGGAGCCAAACACTTATTATTAAGTGCACAGTCCACAGAGTACCAGATTTATTATGTAACTATAATGATCTGAATAAAAGAATTTTTTATTTTTGACCTCGAGCTGGAGATGAACAGTTGAAGCAAATAGATTTTTTTCTAATTTACATTCTGGAGACACATCTGTTATTATTCTCAGGACTTCAGAATCTTCTTCTATAAATTCACATTGTACTTACATTCAAGGCTTCGCTACTAGCATAGAATAAAAGAACTTATATATATACATGTAACTGTATAAAAGATTAAAAAATGCTATGTGAAATAAAATTACTTTAGAACATTCTTATGCATGTTGAATCTTTTCTGTATTAAATTTTTGTTCTATATTCAAAATTTATCTACAAAATACATGTATATTTTCAGCAATTTCAAAATTGTCTGAAAATAGTGATTGTACAGTGCATTTGCCATTATCATGAGTCTAGCTTTTATATAAAATCAGCAGTTCATTTTAAAACTTACCAAAAATAATCTATAATCATATATTTCAGTCTGAATATAATAAAGGAATTATTCTTTCTAGCGTCAAACAGTGTGTCAAGTGTTTCTTGAAAAAAATCAGTACCACTATGCTATGTGAAAGTAGCTAACCATGTAACAAGAACTCCATTTATAAGATAAAATAGAGGCCTGTGACAGATATATATACATTAGCTCTGGTGGAACATTACTTACTGTAATGAGAGCCATTAGTACTGGGCCACATTCAGTTTAGCATAGCAGTAGATGTCAGCACACTATAAAATTTTCAGAGAAAAATATTCTGTGCTGCATCAGAAGAAGAATGACCAGCAGGTCAAGGGAGGTGTTTCTGCCCCTCTATTCTGCTCTTGAGGCTTCAGCTGGAGTACTGAGTTCATCTCTGGGGCTCCCAACTTAAGAAGGACATGAACCTGTTGGAGCAAGTCCACATGATCAGAGGCCTGGACCACCTCTCCTATTAAGACAGGCTAAGAGACCTGGCATTGTTCAGCCTGGAGAAGATAAGGCTCCAGGGAGATCTTATAGCAGCCTTACAGTGCCTAAAGGGGGCCTACAAGAAATCTGGAGAGGGGCTTTTTACAAGGGTGTATGGGGATAGTTCAAGGGGGAATGGATATAAACTGAAAGAGGGTAGATTTAGATTAGATGACAGGAAAAGGTTCTTTTCCAGGTTGTTCTGATAAATTGTGGATGACACATCCCTGAAAGTGTTCAAAGCCAGGTTGGATGGGACTTTGAGCAACCTGGTCTGGTGGAAGGTATCTCTGCCCATGGCAGGTGGGTTGGAACTAGATGATCTTCAAGGTCCTTTCCAACCCAAACCATTCTATGATTCTATGAAAGAGAAAATGTCTCAGTTAATTTTTCAATGATGGGAATAGGTTTTAGATCTCAAATCAAACACATCTCATGTGTGTCTAATTTAGTTTTGGTTTAAGCATTCAAATAGTTTCCTTATGCAAAAGGCTTTTACTAAATGGGTAATTTTCTTAGTCTGATTTAAAATTGTCTTCTGCATAATGCTGCCTACAGGTAAAAATCTGTGTCTCTCCTTTGCCCTGCAGCAATTAGACTTGGTCTTGCTAAACTGAATCCTTAAATATATTCTGGAACTGACATATGCCACTTTAAATTATGATGTGATCTGTCATTTCCCCTTCAAAATCCTTTCAACATGAGTCATACAGCAATTATACATTCCTTTGTGCTGCAGGATGGATAAATGGATAAACTGTCTTTCTGAGAATATCTGTATTCTGAAGAATGGGCATATTTCTAAAACCCTCTGGAGGAAAAAGAGATTAAATAGGGCTGGACTTCTAATGCAAATGTGATCTAGTAGGTCTTGTTTCAGGAGGATTGCTTTATGGTGCAGGCTTAATTTAAGTAAAAATAATTTGCTGTACAGCCTCATCTCTCGTCTTTGTCTAAATTATGAAGACATTTTTCAATACTATGCACATCACTACCTGTTCTATTACTTTAGGATATTTCTCATAGAGATATTGATTACTTTACATGCAGAACTGTAAGAAAAATATAAAAGAAACTATTTGGAGAAAAGTAGGTAAATGAGTTGATATATTCTGTTTATAGGTATTTAGTGAAGTTACATTTCTGAGTATTTGAGGTGTGGCTTCCCCAGTGTTGAGTACAGGGACACAATCAAATGGCTAGTCCTTCTGGCCACACTAATTCAGATACAAGACAGGATAATATTTCTGATACAAGCCACTATCCTATTGGAATTCCTGTTTACCCAGGTGCACTTCTGGCTTGTATTCAGCTGGCTATTGACCAAAATTCTCAGGTGCTTTTCCAGCAGTCAGCTTTCCAGCCATTCTTCCTCAAGGCTGTAGTGTTCACAGGGTTGTTGTAAACCAAGTGCAGGACATGACACTCAGCCTTCTTGAACCTCATACAATTTGCTTAAAGTCTGTTGATCCAGCCTATCCAGACCCCTGTGTAGAACCTTCCTCCCCTAAAACAGATCAACACTCCCAATCAACTTGATGTTGTTCAAATGCAAACACCCTCAATCGTTAACTAAGAATACCTTAAGTCAATGAATGTTTACATGAATACATGAGGCTTGACATCTGCTATGTTGTACATATGTATGATCTAATTTTATGTTAGATTACTTGAGGAAGGTCAGGTAGAATAAACCCCTATTGCTTTGTATTGTAGATTTTAAAATGTTCCTGAATTTGGAATTAAATGGCAGATTGAATGAATTGCATTGTGGACCTACTTGGGACAGTCTTTATTTCATGAGAGATAATGGAATTTCATAAAATACAGAAGGACAAAATCTTTCATGTGACTTTCTATAAGACCACTGAATGTTTGAGGTTGGGAGGTGCCTCTGGAAAATATCTTATCCAACTTCTCTGCTCTAAGCAGGATGAACTAGAGTAGGCTACTCAGGTCTCTGTCCAGTCAGGTTTTTAGTATCTCCAAACTCCACTGGAGACTCCGCAACATCTCTGGGCAACATGTTCCAGACATGACCATTCACACTGCACAAATATTATCCCTACCTTTACACGGAATTTCTTTTTTTTTTTTTTTTTTTTTTTTTTTTTTAATTTGTTTCAATTTCTTCTTGTGCTGGTACTAAGCACTACTGAGAAGAGTCTGGCTCCCTCTTCTTAATGCCTTCTTACCAGCTCTTTATACATGCTGGCAAAATGCCTGAGCCTTCTCTTCTTCAGGTTAAGTAGTCCCAGCTCACTCAGCCTCATCTTGTACAAAAATTGTGTCCCTTCAGTTGAGTATGACCATGTTTGATTTGCACTGGTGACCACAGCACTGGACACAGCACTTCTCCTCTCACCAGCTCTGAGGATAGAAGGATCACCTCCCTTGACCTGCTGGTAACATTTCTGCTGCAGCCCAAAAGGCTGCTGACTCATGATCCTCCCCCTCTACTAGAACCTAGTGAGGCCACATCTAGAGTACTGTGTCCAGTTCTGGGCTCTCCATTTCAAGAAAGACAAGGTGCTGCTGGAGAGGGTCCAGTGATGGCCACAAATATGATTAGGTATCTGGTGCATCTCTCTTAAGAGAACAGATTGTGGGAGCTGGGCCTGTTTAGTCTAGAGAAAAGAGGGAGGATCTCATTAATGCATATAAATATCTCAAAGGTAGGTGAAAGGAGCATGGTGCTGCGATTGAGAGATGGGACATAGCTTGATGCAAGCAAAGTGTCAATTTATTGACAAACTTCATACACTTATATACGTTTCTTTTACAAGCGAGTGACATGCTGATTGTTTATTTCTGAATGCCCACTAGCTATACAACAGCTTCTAATTGGCTTCTAGCTAATACAAACAACCTCTAAACTATCACAATCAGGGGTCTCTGATGTGCAAATGGAAGGCTTTCTCTCAGCACCCTTTGTTCCCTTTATCTTAGGCTTTCTACATCTGGCTCTTGTCACAGACTGGGAGTCAGTGTCTGTCTCCACCGTCAGGGTCTGGGAGTCAGTAGTTTCTTATTTCCCAAAGTTTATGGCCTAGCAGTTCCAGCACATCCCCACTTATCAGTTGAGCAGTGCTCGGGCTTTTATCCTTGAGGCCTCTCCCTACAGCACGGCACCAGACTCTTTTCAGAGGTGCCCAGAAACAAAACAAGGAGCAACGACCATAAACTAAAATGCGAGAAGTTTCACCTCAACATTAGAAAGAACTTCTATACATTGAGGGTGGCAGAGCACTGAAATAGGGCGTCCACGGAGATTGTGGATTTTCCCTGTATGGAGACATTCAAAACCCACCTGGACATGTTACTTGTAACCTGCTCTTAGTGGCCCTGCCTTGGTGGGGGAATTGGGCTAGATGGCCTCCAGAGGTCCCTTCCCTTTTGCGATTCTGTGATTCTTTCTGTCAAGTGAACACTGGTGGCTTAGCTCATGTTCAGACCTTTTACTGACAAGCTTTTCTCCTGCTTCTTGGTCCTAAGTCTGTTATGTGCAGGTACAGGATTTTTTTTCCTTGGTTGAATTTCATGAGGTTCCTGTTAGCTCATTTCTCCTCCCAGCTGAGTTACCTCTGAATGTCAGGACAACAGTCCTTGGCCCTCATGCCCAGATCCATGAAATCACGCTTGTAAACCATGTTCCTCCTCCCATATTGTTAATGCCTACATGAAAAGCAGCAGGGAGGAATAGTTTCAGGACCAGACAAACCTCAGCAGCTTCTACACCACTCCTTGTATCTGAGACTAGGCAAGCAGCAAACTTTCCTAAATAGCAGTGAGGTCAGATGTGGGGTTCAGCCTCAGCTGTCATGGGTGCTAGGTTGAAAAAATGCTCAGTTTATCACCTGCTAGTAAATCCAATCCTGTTAATTATACAGACTTTCCAGTGCAAATGAGATTCAGTTAGGATTAGGATAACTACAAAGACTTTCAGTTACACTTCAAATATGCGCTAATTGGAGTTACTTGGTAGTGACAATGTAGGCAGTGTAATTTCACCACCAGTCATCAGCATTACTTTATATTACTGAATAAAACAGGTATCACTGCTAGTGTGAATACTACCTACCTGTATTTTAGGATTCTAAAATTGTCAAATTGCACTGAATACAGACGATTTGTAAGAAGCAATTAATCCATACACATTTTTAATCCATAGTACATTTCAACAGATATCCACACGACCTTATAATGACTATAAACCTTAACTGTATTTTGGTAGCAGTTGTGCATCATAAAATTACAATTGTGGAAAGGCAAGGAACCACAGTTGTGCGTCATAAAATTGCCATTGTACTGAGCAGCGTACCATCACAGAATGGAAGGATGTTTGCTGCCATAAGCAATTCGGTATGTAAGAGCAAAATTATTTTTAACTATGTTTGAAGATTTTATTTCTAGCTACCTTCTAACAGTTATTCACTGCATCAACATCTATACTGGAAATTAAGGATTGCTAGGAAATTTTTTCACTGGAACTCAGTTGGAAACACTATTGTGAATTCCTAAATACTTTTTCTTTACTACAAATATTAAATGTGGTTGGTTCAATATATAACTGGAAATACAATTCTATCACATTTGATTAAGGCATAAAATTCCTTGTCACATGAGACTCCATATATGTCAGAAAGCAGTGTATTTGCATACACTAGTTACTCATTTTAAAAAAAACAACAAAAAAATAAAACACAAAAGACATGACAATTTTGAGTTGAAAGTACCTCTGCAAATCAGACTATATTTCATAGGAAATTTCTGGAAGTGTTTTAAAACACATTATAAAACCCCCTGCTATTTGTAAAATTCCATTATAAATTCCACAGTCTGGCTTAACAAAGCATTGTTTTCCTGTGAAAATCTTTGACATCTTTCTTAAGATCTTATGGTAGTGATTTAACTTTGGTTGTGTAGAACTAGAATAACTACAATAGGCATTGACATTACAGAACAATATACTACATAAGTCAAAGATAGAGGTGGAT
>JAOEHX010069697.1:0-47336 GCA_025448015.1 Bolborhynchus lineola
CCAGTGTCTCACCACCTTCATATTGATTTTTTTTTCTCCTAATATCTAATTTAAATCTACCCTCTTTCTTCAAAGTCATTCCACCTTGTCCTATCCCTAACATGCCCTTGCAAAAAGTCCCTCTCCAGATTTCTCGTTGGTGTCCTTTAGGCACTAGAAGGCTGCCTTAAGGTTTGCCTGAGCCTTCTCTTCTCCAGGCTGAACAAGCCCAACTTTCTCAGTCTATCTTCATAAAAGAGGTGCTCCAGCCCTCTGATCAGTCCTTTGGATTCACTCCAACAGGTCTATTGCCTTCTTATGCTGGGGACCCTTAAAGCATTCAGCAGTACTGCAGGTGTGGTCTCATAAGAGTGGATTACAGGAGGAGAATCATCTAACCTCGAACTGTTGTCCACACTCCTTTTGGTGCAGCCCAGCATATCAGGTCCAAAGACATGTAAAGCTATACTTGCTTTGTAAGAAAGCATAATCCTTAATGAAATGTGAAGACCTTGCTCTCAGGGCACACAGACACCACATTACCTTCAGTAGCTGGTGAAGGTCCAAGAATCCCTTATTCCCGGGGAGAGAAGCAGTGAAGACCAATAGAGACATACACACTTAACTGCTTAGGAAAGCCAAATTAAGGCATGGCCAAATTTGGTCACCTCTCAGCTACCTGTGGATGAGGTATTTGGGTTGCAGTCTTCCCTTGGAGTTGGCTTTACAGGGTGCTTGCAGAGCTACAGCACTGTTGTACCTCCCTCAGGTACCACTACGGGCTGCACAGCTCCTGGCGGCCACCAGGGCTGTGAGCTGGCATGGATGTCCTTAAGGAGAGCCAAGCTTTCAGGGATGCCTGTTTCTCACATGGCCAGTTCAGGTGTCCCATGGCAGAGTATGAACCCTGCAAAACCCTTGCTCCTTCATCAGAGTCAGCCCAAGCCTAGCAAGCAAACCCTTTCTGCAGTCAGGAGTCCCATGGAGACACCAACCTTGGAGGAACCTGAACCCAGGTTTTTCCTTACCTGGGCAATTCTTATCACCCAAACCAGCTGGAAGAGCAGGGCTGGCTAGCACAATAAGTAAAAAAGAAGCTTGTGGCTTTGAGGGCTACAGTCCTTTCTTGCTTGTGTGCATCTACTGCTCCAGGCAGGAGAGCAGTAGCATGTGGTCTTTGAGGGGATGGGGAGGCAGCTTTGGCCTATTTCTTCGATTTGGTGTGAATCTCTCTGCAGGTCCTCAGGAACTGAGGTGCCTGCAGAATAGGCATTGGCACTTAAAGGTCTTATCTTTATGAAAAACTTAATACCTTATGCTAGAGTTATAAAGTGCATATTTCCAAGGAGTCTTGTGTGACCTTGCAACATTTGAACTGGCCTGAGGTTTGGCGTGGAGGATTAGCATTATTCCAGTGCTTCTTAAACAAATACATTCTCCCAGAGCAGGAAATTACTTCTGTTACTTCAGAGGTAGTCAGGCTCACAGAGCTAAAGTTAATATAATTGTGGTTGTTGATTTTGTCTGAAGAAAACGGGTCCAGGCCAGAAATGGGATGCCCTATATATATATCTGCTGTTGCTAAAGACTGCAGTATGATAAAGTATGATAAACATAATCCAAAGGGGTTTTAGAAGTGTTCTGGGTTTAAAATATTTTTAATGTAAAGTTAAATCCTTTACTTGGACATGCACAAGGAGTACAGGCATCATAAGTCTTGTGCCTCACTTACTGAGGTGGAACACTAAAGAATTTTTATAGTATTTCTTTTATACTTCAGAATTTATAGTTCCCTCCCTCAGATATTTCTTTTAAATGACTCTCCGATATTAAAATTTATTTAAATTATATTTTACTTTTGAACGGTATTCTTTGACTATCTTTTAATACACACTAGGAGATCTGCACAACCTGACCCTACAATTTCTAAACCAGAACTAAACCAAGAATTTTTATTTTTGACTAAAAGAGATGTTCTTTAGCTGGCAGTCAAATAAACTTCTGCGGTTTTTATATGAACAAACACTATAAAAGAATGCCATTCTTGCAAAATAAGTTTAAAGCGTCATGAAGGAGAAAACATTCACTGTTTTGATCAATAGTGCAAATCATCAGAAAAACTAATCCAGTGATCCGCCTATTTTGGAATATAATCCAAATATTTTGTAACAACCTGAATGAACTATTGTTCTTGTGGGGTAGTCACTGGCTTCCTGAAAACAGGTCCTCAAGGGCAAATGCTGGCAACTGCAGTTCAATTTTCCTTACAGAAACAAGAAGAAACAAATACCCTAAAGCTCATCACCCCCTCTTTCTTTCATTACAAAAATAGGGTTTGGAGATTGCAAATATCATTTCACAGTTTCTCTAATGTGGGAGATGTTTTGCAGGGGAACACGGAGATTTTCTCAACTTAAGACTTTGTCAGAAGAGTACTACATGTTATAATGTGTCCACTTTGTATTGGTAAGGAGGTAGGTAATTAAAATGTTATTATTTCCATGCTCATTTAGTTTTTTGGCAACATATGTAAACAAGCTGATGAAGGAGAATTGACATTAATTAAGCATTACTATAAATGCTATTATTTTGCACATAGGGCTTTAAATCACTACCACTGGAATGAATTCCAAATTAAAGCTGTATTTTTAAAGAAAACACTATTATTGATCAAGAATAAAATCCTCTCCTTGAAGATATTATGGGAATAACTGCAATATCCTATTTAAAATATATCATTACCCTCAGTCTGGTTTTGTAAAGTCAGGAAATTTCACGAACATCAACCATTCAGCATTTATCTAAAAATTGAGATGCATCTATTTGCTTTAGAAAGAGTACCCCATTGTCCTGGGGTACTGGTACCATGTAGGCTGTCTTCGCTCTTTTTTGAAAGACAGGAAAAAATCATATAATGCCACGTTGTGGAGCTGTGTGTCAGAGAAATGGGGTTGCCTCCCTAGCACTGTCTTCTGGTCCTCCCCAAAATTACTTTCTAAAGATGCTGTTACATTGGGCCATTTTCTTTAGCACACAAAACAACCTACCAAGCTGAAAGCAGAACTGTATCATACCATGGGGAATATGAATGCTTCACTATCCCTCTGGACAGCAGAGGCACATAGGAGCAAAATGAATAGGGGAACAAAAATGCGAAACTATGTTATTATCCTGCAAATATGTTATTTCATATATATCCTTCCTTTGCACTAGGAAAATTTTAACTCTCTATCAGTAGCCCTCACTAACTCATTACATAAAATGCAATGAACTTCATTAAAAATAAGAATAATCTTTAAACAGCCTTTGCGTGGGAAATTAACAAGGTTTCGATTTAGAGAGTGTCATTCAGTGACATTAAATTTTCTTTATGAAGAAGAGGCTCCCCCCCATGAAGCAAACAAGAAATAACAGCTTAGGAATTCTGATATACATAATGCATACAGTCTGTGTAGTCCAGACACAGTCCTAATGGAACTTGAACAATGTTTCAACACAGATCTTCACATTTCTCCAAATAATAATATTTACTCTGATAGTTCAATTAGGGTTCACATGAAAAGTCCAAAGGGCTATTATATTAAACACATTCTGATGTCTTAGTCAAAAGGTAATCATAAACATGAGATGAACTGAAAAGCAGGCATGGTGAAATCAAGAGCCAAATCATGTTTGCAAAATAAAAGCAGGATTTATTTTAAAAATTTTGGCTAATGGGCAATTTAGATTGTGTGAAATGGCCTTTACTCATAGATTTTTTTTCTTAAAAAAGGTAACAAACAGAAGTGTTTACCTTGCAGATCCTCTAATTATTATTACTGACACTATCATGATTTATCACCAATAAAAGAATGTTTAGCTTACCACAAAATATTTTACGTTTCTAGCAGAGAAGTAGACAGTAATGATAGACCGAATATGTTATATTTGTCTGAGTAATTCTATGATTTCAAGTTAAGATTAAGCACATCTGCCTCTCGAAAGCAAACATACTCATTCTCAAAGACTTATAAATTCAGGAGAGAAGATTTCTATTCAGTTAAGCTGGATTTGGATTTTATCTTTTCTGTTGTTGCTTGCTAAATATTTAAGAGAGGTTAGAATCCTATAGCTAAGGTCACTGTATGACAAAATAAGGTAGTTAAATTTATATAAATTAATAACTGTTTAAAACGTGTAATAAAAATCAAGTTACATTTTATGTATTGATTTAATGTGGTAACTCTTGTTTTCTTTGAGTTTTTTATCCTTATACCTTTAGAAAGCTATAGCTTGTACATGTTTTAAATGAATGAATTTTTCTCAATAAATAACAAAATATATTCAAGAAAGTATATCATTTGTATCAAAGAGGAGATGAAGATTTTAAACTTGATATCAGGTTAAAAAGAAATGAACTAGTGAAAACCAAACCAGTAAAGTCATATGCACAAATAAAATATTATTGTACCACTACAGAGCACGAGGCTCAACCAAAAAGATATAAATTGTGTAGTCTGGGTTCCTATGGTATTTGCAATCTTGAGACTTCTGTGATGTAATTAGAAATATATGCTTTAACAACATTCATTTATCTAGGCTGTCACTCTCAGGATTTTTCCACTAACTTAAAATTTCAAATAGCTTCATGATTCTGGGCTTTAAACCTTCCCAAAAGTGTTTATTAAAAAAAAAAAAATAAATAAAAAATCTCCAGAATCAATCTCCCTTTATTTAATCCATTCTTTTAATCCCTGCAGGAGCAAGTCCTGATCTAAATTTTCATATGCTTTTGAGGTTTACCATTTATTTTGACTACTTGGAGAGTTTTCACTTGGGTTAGTTTTCTGCATGGATTGCTACACAGGGTTCACAGAAAAACAAAAAGGAATAAGAATAAAAGATAGAAAATAAACATGGTGCTGAAAATGAGTATGTTCAGCAGCCATGGTGTTTTAACTTACCCAGATATGCTTTTCATGAGATGGGGAGAGAGATGAATGGAAAAAAAAAGCACATAAATGTTAATGAACATATAGTAGCCCATAAAAAATAAAAACCATATGATAGATAAAATAATGCCACCATTGTAACTGCAGAAATCTTTCTAACTGGCCTTTGAATGCTTTAAAGAAGTTAAATGTTCTTGTGAAGAGCAGCTGTATCTGTCAAAATAAGATTTTTAGTCAACTGATTTTGGCTACTTATTAAGTACCACTCAGCATGGCACATCCTCCATCTACAATACATATTTGTGCCAGTAGTTTGTAAACACAGTGAATGTAGAATAGATTTTCAAATCCAAGCATTTGCCCAGATTTGAACTATTACATAATGATTTTTGTGTGACACTGAAAATCCCGAAAAATCGCAAACCTGTGGATTTAAGGCAGTTACCACAAACAGTAAAACTGAGCGCACTACAAACCAATGTTTACTTTTCTATGTGCATTTTATTAATATTTGAACAAAATATCTTAGAGTAATCATAAATTATGTAGACTCCATTTCTCTGTAAATATTCAGATTTCATGTACATAGATGACTATCATTTTTTAATGGTCATACTAACACTAGATTAGTAGCAATACTGGTATTAGTGATTTGCCCTCTAGGTAACCTATCCTTGCCAATATAATTGGTAACCATATCTGCAGGAGAAAGCAAGATGTTATCACCAATAATAAACTTTCTTCAGCATCCTTTAATTGCCATCATAAAAAGAAAATTATATGCCTGAATGAAACCCAGACATCTCAGAATATTATACTTCTATTAATAACTGATTTATAGAGATACAAAAATGCTTGGTAGAGATAGCTGTAGAAAACTTGGGGAGGGGAAGTCTGTGCTCTGATAATAATTAGGAAAAGACCGCATACATTTCAGCGAGTTCAGGAGGGTGCTGGTTTCAAGATCTTAAAATTTGCTTTCATGTTTGTGACATGAGCAGAACAGCTGGGAGAGAAGAGAGCACAATACAGAAAAGTAGATGGGACCAAATGACAAATTTAGACACAGAAGGTTTAGGAAAGGAAACTTAAGGAAGAGAAGAACAAAGGTATGCAATATAAATAAAGGACTAGAGAACTAGTCAAATGATTACCAAATCTGATGAAAAGTAGCACTAGAATTGAATATGAATTTATGATTCATGCTCATTTTCTACTGAGTTAACTGTAAAGACTGACTTGAACACCTGGAAAAACTTTTAATTTTGGACCTTCAGAGTCTATTAAACCGGAACTCTCACTTCTTATTTCTTCCTCTGAATACTCCTTTGGGTAGGGTAGAGAGAAATAAGCAGGGGAATTAATTAGAATGCAAGTAATTTTCTGGCAGTTTTAATGAGTTGGCAGTTTGCAGTCACTTGGGCATAACTTATTGGACCTGAAGGCCATTGCAGTCTCCCTCATTATAGAAGCAGAGAATCAAGGGACATTCCTTCACTGCCTGAGCAGTTTATCTGCAGAATAATAAAATACAGACAAAAAAAAAATGGATCTTTATATTTTAGCTTTTGACTTTTCATCATCATTTTATTGAAGGAACATAATTTCCCTTAGACATACAATAAACTAAAAGTTAAGTTTAATTTTTTCCCTCTACTGCGCTTTATGAATTATTCCCTTAAACCGTAATTCTACAGTTAATTTACAGGATATTTTATCTGCTGGAGCTCATTGTTTAGAAAGCTAGATGCATGCATATAGGTAGGTGCTTATATTTATCCAGAAATCCAAAACTGTGATAGACATGCTTATATGCGTAAAACAGTGAGGGAACGGGTTTTGTTCTGCTTTTACTTGATAAAAAAATTTGCAACTTGTTGATACAAATGTCCTTCTCTTTTATGAGGAAAAGAATAAAAAAGGGCAAAGGAAAAAAAAATAGTCTTTAAAATACAAGACTTTTAGAAAATGTGATTAGATATAAAGTATATCAATTTTTTTACCCTCAGAATAATCTGAATAAAGATTAACAACCCTCTGAAGATACATACCCATGTATCCTTATACTTGTAATGCTAAGAAAGCTCCAAGTCTCTTAGAGAATAATATATATAAAAATATAGTAATATAATATACATAATAATATAATAATAATCTGGCTATATATAATAGCCAGGTATATTTTAACATTGCAAAAGTTTTGACTGACTAATGACTTGAAAAGTGTTCCAGTAAGTGTTAAAAATATTTGCTAAGGGAAATTCAGTTTAAAAATAAAATTAATTTTATGTCTGTCTCAAGGATTAGACATCAATCTAGCCAAGACAACCATGGTGAACACAGCAGACAATCCTAATCTCCATATCAGAACACTGAATACCTCTCCTTCCTCCACTTGAAGAAGAAAACAGAAAATAATAGATACTGAACACAGTACTGTTTTCTAGAAAGGGATGAAGTACTAAAGATCAGTCTCAAAGCTACTAACAACATCAGGTAGTTTCTCACAGACGGGGTAGGAAGGGAAGAAATTAAATAGAAAACTTGAATTTTCCTAAAGATTCAGTAAAAGAAAGACTGAGGGGGTGGGGTAAAAGTCATCACATTTTACATCACTGTAAAAAAATAAATCATGTACATTTAGGACATAATGGTGTAAAATAAGCTTTAAGTATTCAGGAGCATTAGATGGATGGCACAGAAAAAGTTCTTCATTAATCCAATCAGATTAATTTTTCCAAAATATGTGCAATTAGGAAAACCATTAAAGCCACCTATTTACATATGGCAGAGGACAGAGATTATTTGTAGTCACAAATACACTAATTCTAATTGCAGCTGCACATGTAAAACCCAATTAAAGGGGCACTGTGTGGATTCAAAAGCACCTAAAAGGTAACTACGATGTCTTAAACTCTTATCCCATAAAAAGGTCTACCTAAACATTTTTTCAAGTAGCCTGTTGACAGGGATCTAAAATTTAAGTTTGTGTATAAAGAAATGGAAGTTCCAGTGTTCTGGGTTTTTTTACTAATTTTATTTAAATGTGAATTCCATACTTTTCTCTGCCATCTCCCAATTTTTGAAGGCTACATAGGAATGAACACTAACAAAAGAAAAGGACAGAAACATTATTAGGAATTTGTCAAATTTATTAAAGGAACTTAAAACATTTATCATTCTTTCTTTTCTAGGTAGAAAGGAAGAAGAATCAATTAATACAACATGCTGTTCTGTTCATATGGAAGTTACTGCTGTTTAATATGTACATCAATGTAGTCAGCTGAGACTTTAGCAGCACTGCAATTCTTTCTGCAAGGTTAATTCTAAAGCTATGAATACTAAGAATTTCTTTTTACACCATAATTTTACACATGAGAATAACTCAGGTCCTGATTTTACAAGTTTTTATTTAGGTATGTAAGTATATGTATATGTTCTGTCATAGAAAATCTTCTCTGAAATCTGCTTGAAGGCGGGATGCTGTGTCTGGCAAATAAAAACCTGTACCTGTGGAGTAAATCTCCCCAGAACAGGTTCATCTGAAAGAATAGCTTAATTTGATTTTCTTAGGAAACTATAATATAAACCTCACATCTTAAACTTGTTTTGGAAATGTGGAATTAATAGATTCTTGTCCAGATTCAAAACAAAATTGAAGAAAAAAGTGAAGCTAAAGCTCTGCTCAACTCATCCTAACATGACCAGGAGCAATAGCATTATGAGACAGTGCAGTTATTTCATTGGTTATGAAGTAATAATTGGTTTTCAAATGTTTACATTAATGCACTGGGGAATTTATCAGCTTCTGACTGTAATCCTGTCAGTAGGATCCAGGCTAGCTGACTTGCATGCAATATTTTTTCCATGGAGATAACTTGTATTTGGGATTGCTGAGGAGGCAATGGCATTGGCTTATTTCAAACTGCACTAGCAGCATGCACAAGGTCGAATACACCTCCATGTGGCAATCTAGAACTACACACCAGTTAAATGTCTCTCAAACCTTGCCTCTTGTTAGTGCCTTGCACAGGATGAAATAAACACATGCTGTGAAATATCAGTGATTATGACTAGTAATTACGTACTTTTATGCAACAAAGACAACTGTCTTTTCTTCAGCTTTGTTGTGGTTTTGCCCATACTAGCTACTATGAAGAAAATTAATTCTATCACAGCCAAAAACAGCACAAGCATGCTCCCTTCTTCAAGCAGATACTTTTTTGGTACTATATTTCATATTGTTGCAGATCAAATCAAACAGTACATTTAAAAGGATATGGATTACTGGCACACAGACCTATATTGCACTTTGAAAGACAAAGACTTTAGACCTGTATTTTGCCATTAGTGAGGTTTTTACCTAAGGATGATTTGCCATCACTCCTGGGCAAAATTGTAGACAAGAATACAACTTATGTTCACTAGGGAAATTTACAAAAAGAGAAGCAAACATGGCTCTATTTGTTAATAATATTTCAAGTTTGGCTGAGTTCACTGTTAGAGAAGATTTTTATAAAGAGGTCATTGTATAATATTTAGTGAAAAAGACAGTAAAATATACAGCTTCTGTAAAGCGTCTTAATTTGCTACCTGAGATGAGGTCAGTAGTGATATGCGTTTTCAAGGGGGATACAGATTATTTGATTTTAGGCACAGTGGTATCTACTCTTTTTCTGAGGTATGAATTGTCTTGTGAGACACACGCTAATCAATTTCTGCTGTCCCACAAGGGACTATGCCTCTGTCTGAACCCTTTGAGAACCTTTATGAGTTCAGATAGAAACCAGACTGACCTGAAACTCCCCCTGCTGGGTCCCAGCCTGGGTTATAATGACAACTCTAAGTGAATGCCAAGGCTAAGTTATTGTGCACAGCCATAATATTTGGTGGAAAAGACACTCATATGAAGGATGATGTCATGAAGAGCTGGAACAGTGTATACACAGTCATGGAGAAATGGCAGCCGGAGTCTGCTACAAAATTCAGAATTGGAAATTAGGTAGTCACAAGCACACTGGTTAATCACACACACACACACAATAATCAAAGAGAAAAGCTCCATTTTTCATTTCAGTGATGAGGGTCTTCTGGGCAGCATACCTTAATCAAATAAAGTTTATGATTGAGATGAGTGCTGGTTATTTGAATTATCAGGGGGATCAAATGTAATGGTGACACACAGGGATTGGTAACATCCAGGGATCAGTGCCATTAATACTTTTAGTCCTAAACTGAGCTTTTTTACTGAAATTACTCATTAGGCAAACAGGCTCTGAGCATCAGACAAAAGGCAAAAGATATTATATGCAAAATATTTTGCATAGGACAAGTCAAATGGAATATAAAGGCTGGTTTAAATAATAAAAATGCAATGCATTATTCTTTGTCACACGACAACATTTATTTTCACCAAACAATGGACTAACACCCTAAACACTCTAAATAAAGCTGACATTCTTTGTTTTCTAAGCCTGCATGCTCAATTTACAAATAGTAAGACTTAAAAACTTTTAATATTAACTAGAGCTGTTCAATGTCTCAGAATAAAGATCTATGGATGAGTCAGGCAACTTAATTTATCTTTTCAAATTACTCTAGGAACATGTTGGATCTAATTTAAAAAAATTTACACAGCTTCCTCAATTTCTCTTTGTTGTCTTAGGAGAAAGACTTACTCCCAAGAAATCTGCTGGAATAACCAAATGTTGGATGAAAAGACTCTTGCTTAAGGTTTATAAATGTCTAGTATACTACAGAGGCAAACTGTTAATTACATTTTAATGATGTCTAAGTAGTCAATTGAAACTGAAAGAAATTTTACATCTAAATAGCATCTTCTAAGCAAGAAGCAGGAAAGTGTTGACATTTAAGTTAATGACACTAATCACCAGAGAGAGAATTGGTCTCCAGAATTACCATGATCTCTCATGAAACTTCGAGTGAAATGTATTATTTGGTAATCTATTCTATACCTGTAAATTGCAATAAAATACTACCACACGCCATAGTATGTTTGTAACTCCATGAGTGCAGAGAAGGGTCAATGCATGTGCTGGCTACTTGGGGAGCAGGTGGCCAGGGCACCTAGTGGACCATTAGTACCTACTGGCTACAGCAGGTGGCATTTTGAAACATAATGCTTCTTCATCCATGGGGTAGGGACATCATTGCTGAATTACTGATGAGAATGGATTAGAAAACACAAAATTAGAAATTTAGTATTTTAAGGTATTTTTCACTTAAGAGATTCAGCTGAAAGAGATCTCTTAATTCAGCTGAAATGGATAACATTTTAAGGAATCCATCCTTTTATATTGAATTCTGTCAACTTTTAGGTTACTAATTCAAAGCTAATTGAAGACTGTTGAAGCTCATGAATACTGCTTACAGAACTCATCTGTTGATCACAGTGATGAATCAGACCTCTAGTTTCATGTCAAGGGGAGACTCCTTGCTTTTCTGCACCAGAACTACCATTTAACTGAAAGAGAAGTTCACTGAGCTGTTAACAGTGCTGAAAGCCATTTCACTTTACTTACATGTGTAAGAGAGAATCACAAAATCTGTGTGTGGCATTATTGCTCGTTTAACAGAGAAAGAAATTGGCTGCATATGGAATCATCCAGACCTAAAATGTAATATAAAGGAGTGCCTCCCTGCTTTAGCCTATGCTTCATTCTTTTAAGGTATATGGCTTTCTTGCGGTTTTATGTCCTAATCTAAAATTAGCAGTAGAAATCCTTACAAGGTGAAGTCTTCTTTCTGTTCCAGCAAGTGAGCTCACTGTACCTGTAGGCATAGGGCTGTTTTGTTTATCAGTAAAATGGAATCAAATGCTTGGACTTAAATCTTACTGCTACATCCTAAGATAGAAAATTATTCTCAAACTTCTGCTATTACCTCTTATGAAGACCTTAAACACATTAATATCATCCTTGTTACTTAGCACAATATTCTCATCTGCATTACCCAGATCAGTAATCTTGCAGCTACTGTTAAGGCTCTGCTTCCAGAGGGAGTTATGTATTGTGCTTGTAAGTGTTGGCAGAAAGGAATGTGACCTACTGAGACAAACTTTTCATTTAAGTGACTTTCAGAACTGTTTGAACTTAATACTTTCCGAGGTAAACCATGCAAATATAAGACTGCATTTTTTACAATTAATTGTTAATTTTTTTATACCCTATTGATTTCTTGGCTCCCTAATCACTATCATAATTCAGGACCTCATGTATATCTCTAATACAAAATATTACATATTTCGCATTTCACATATCCGGAACAACTATGTAATATATACAGAAACCTTTGTCTGATGGTAAATTAGCAGTAATCTTAAAAGTAGTTGTAAGGATCCCAATGTGAGAAACTATGAAGATAGACAAATCTAAAGGAATGGGAAAAAAACCCAAAAATATTCATGGCATAGGTATGTAACATATACTGAGGATAAATAGTATACAGTTCAGACTAGATGAACAGTCCTGTTTGTAAAGGAAAGACTTCTTTCTTTCCAGCAGAGAACATTTTGATTATATCTAATCTATAAAGAACCAAAGACACACAGACACAGGAGAAAAAAAGGAAAGACTTGAAAAGCAGAAAGCATGGAAAAGTCTGTTTGTGTGAGATTAGAGATACATATAATAACAGATTACTTGTGCACCTACTATTTCCAGACCCAA
This sequence comes from Bolborhynchus lineola, assembly GCA_025448015.1. Classification (NCBI taxonomy): domain Eukaryota; kingdom Metazoa; phylum Chordata; class Aves; order Psittaciformes; family Psittacidae; genus Bolborhynchus; species Bolborhynchus lineola. The sequence continues at coordinate 12,599 of JAOEHX010069697.1, forward strand.
AACTTGGTAGGCACTCTCATATGTTGAGTACTCATGTCAGGTATGCAGTAGTATGTGTCAAATCTGAAGTTATTTTATCCAGCTTAAAGAACTAACATATGAAAAAATGAACAAAGGGAACACATTTGTCCCTTCAAAGTGATTTCAATACTGTGGTAGCTTCAGTCCTCAGAGCTGGAAGATAAACAGGGACTTCAAAAAAACAGGCTGCTGAAAATTCATTGATATTCTTTAGGAATGATAATGATGGCATCAGAAATGCTGTCTAGGTTGAGTGAAAAAACATAGCAGTATAATCTTTCTTGCCCATATATTTCTAAATGACTAATGACTGATAGAAATGTATAGAGAAGAAATTCAGGGACAAAACTCATCAACTCATAACCCTGTAAATGTTATTGCGAGTTTCTTAATTGAATTGAAAACATTTCTCACTCAGCTAGCACAATGACTGCTTCTCTATCTTTAATTGCTAAATTGAGGCTGATTTAAATGAAACACATTTTTATGTTACATGGATGTTTACATTTAAAGTTGTATTTCATCAGGAGATTTATATGAAAGTAGTGATTAAAAATACTCTCTATATAAATTTAAAGAGAAGCTGAAACAGTGTCTCTAGATTCTTTGGATTAGAATTGCAAATTCTCTTGAAACTTTGCAAAGGAACACTGACATACTGAAATAAGCTTGAAATCCCTGCAAATTTAAAAAATTAGGCTTACAGAAGCCAAATAATAGCATTAAAGTTAATGGCTATGGATGAAAAATAAACCTGTTTGTTTACAAAATGAATTTGCCGTCACTTTTAAGTACCACTTTTTTTCTCTGACACTCTGTAATTACACTGGAATTGTGATGCTGTGAAGAGGGTTCTTTTGTGTTTGTAGCTTTATTTTAATAGCTCTCGGTAGCTGCTGGCAGCAGTTATGAGTCAAGGTACTGATTTTACAAGGAGGGACAACAAATACAGTATTAAATTATTATATGATTTATGCAAACTAAAAGCTTAGTTGCCATTTGCTGTCAGGCAAAAAAGAAAGTGAAGCTGCTAGAGTTTATGGAGAGCCTTTGACTTCTATAGACAGAAATAAGCATATGTTCAATAGATAATGCAAAAAAAAAATATTTTTCTTTACCTTCTGAAAATAATTTATCTATGTAGTGAGTCACTAAATGCCTGCCTATTTTTAAAGAATTGCATGGAAGACAAAAGGAAAAAGGAATTCATGACAACATGAAATAGAAAATGTCTCTTTCTCATAAGCCTACATTCTTTCACAGATGAAACAATACTGTGTAACTGACAGACTGAATAGTTTTCCCTAAAATTTAAATGCAGCTTTAAAGCTTTTAAACTGGAAAAAAACATGCTAAGTACTAAACTGCTTAGTGGATGGTCTTGCTTCTCATTACACATGTGTATAAAAACAACACAAAACTTGACATCTGAATCAAGTTTGAGCCAATGAAAGTCCCATGAAAAAGGTACTCACTTTTTCTTTAGTCTTCGGTCCTTTTCTGCTTGGGTTCCAAGTTTTCCTAATCCCAGAGATTCCTGAGCTGCTGCCTCTGTTTCCATGTAGCCTCCTGGAAAACAAAACAAAACAAGTCCCATCATATTTTGCCATAGCTCTTTTCCTGTTTTTCCCATCCTCAACCCTTCAATCTCCCTCCCACCTACCACTACCACATATGTTTGTTTCCTTAAACCATGATTCCTGGTGTTTGTGGACAACATTTATCACCTAAGAAAACAAATTTTGGCAAGCATTTACTGTGTGGAAAAGAGTAGAAGTAGAGGGAAACACTGTTTCCTCCTTGTGTTTAGCAGAAGTTTATGAAGAGAGCAACTTTATCTCCTTTGCCTGTTTTGCTTTGCCTCCTGAAGATCAATCTCATGGTCTTAAGTAAACAATGCCTTCACCATTTTTTAATCTTAGTTGAGAAATGTACAAATGAAAGGGCATTCTCAGGAACTCAGGTTCTCAAGAGCTTGTCATTATTTTGGACATAATATAGCATTACGTAATGTTGTACTACTAAAGTCTTCATTTTGCCCTTATGGAGAGTCTTAGAGTCTTTGATGTCATTATTCTTGCAAACTCCCAAGCCAGAGATGACACAAAGAATCTGTCAGAGAAATAAAAAGCCTCTCAGGTCTTCCTGGATGTGTCTCATGGGCACCTAATTCCTGTCAAAGGCATGGGGAACTTGAATAACTTGCATAGAGTGATAAGGAAAGCTTGTAAACAAGGACACCTGTACCAATAAGATCATATTATAAATTAAGGACATTGCTGCTACTGTATGATGAGCATGGATCATACAATATATCCACTAATGTGACCTTCCCAGTGCAGAAGCAGAAAGAAGCTCTAACTTTTTTATTGCTGCCTGGATTCAAGAAGGGACCTGCTTATTTGTCTAGTGTAGTATTCCCCAAGTGGGTAAGTTTAAAATCAAACAAATAAATAAACAAAAGACACCCATGGTCCCTGTAACATTCCTTTTCCCTCTTCCCATAATTAAAGAAATCTTGAAGAATCTAGAAATCTCAGCTCATGACTCTGAGAAAGATCTCCTAAGGCATGAATTTACCTTTGAACACAAACGGTTTCACAGAGGTTGTAAAACTAGCAAATTACAAAATACTGAAACTTTGACAAGTTTAGCAGTAGAAAACTAATCATTTCAGAGCTCTGCAGCAAATGCAGAGCAAGGAGATATTTGGGTCATAACCTGGCTCTGTTGAAGTTTGTGATGAAACTTTGGATGTTACAGTATTGCTTCTTAAATATAAGTATACATTACATGTGATTTTTAGAGAGATTATAGAATTAGTTATGGAAATATGATGTGTACTTACACTATATAATATCACTGTGATCCCTAATATCCTCTGCATTGACATGAATTTTTAAAGCACTCTTTAAGCATGATTGTGTGCATGCACAAATGTGCATATATAAGAAAACAAATTAATGTTCCTAACTTAAAATTAAATTTATTTCCTCAATATTTGATAAGCTATGTAAGAAAAGATATTTTCCATATGAAAATAAGTGGCACATATCTATATCAAATTAGAATGTTTAATTTAAGCAAGAACTTAAATGAGATTCCTTTATTTATGTTGTATAATAAATTTAAGTTGTAAAAAACATACAAATACATTGCAGTGCAGTAATGATAGGGCTTACCATCTTGATTTCTGTGTTACAGTAACTTACTATATATAAACCTATTAATTACATAGCTGCACAGATAGCATACCTATCATAGAACCAATCCAAGTACTACCATTATTGATATTTTTTAAATCTTGTTTTAATGTACAGCCTTTTTGGTCTTTCATGTGCAGCCATTGAATAAAAATTGCCACTCAGTATTTGGTTTTCTTTTGATATCTTAAGAATTAAGATGAAAAAAACCTATAATTCAGCTACTCAATGTTGCTTCTTGTTCTAAAAATATTTTGCATCTAATTTTTGGGCACTTAATAGTCCTACTGTTATTTTCATACATGCCCATAAACCTACTTTGCTTAATTAAAATGTGAACTGTACTGAAATCTTTGCTGTTTCATTTAATAGCAAATCTTCACTAATATCGTTCTGTGATTTCATGAGCTAGTGTTGAGACTTACAAATAAGCTTTATCCAATTATATGTATGTCTTATTACACATGGTGGGTATTATTAAGAAATTAGCCTTTTGCAGATTACATCGTTCCTGCTATTTTATTTTTGTTCTACATTGCAAGGAACTGCAGGGAAGACTAACATTTTGTTACACCTTTATCCTCCGTGTTCCTGAATTACTGTGAAATCATAGATTATTATGCATAATCTACCAGTATCAATAAAATTGGTTTTATGGAATGTAAATGTGAATTAATAATGCACTCTGGAATTATTAAGTTCTCCATCAGTGCAGATGGTGACATACAGGTGTATTTGAAAAGCTCATTTAATAGATTCTGAAATACATTACTCCATTAAAAAGATTGAATAAATCACTTTCATTTTTATTCTTCTTAATGTGGGAAAAAACCCAATTTAAATTGTGATCAGAATTTTTTTTCCAAGAACACAAAGTTCAGTGAGAGAAAAGTTGGGGTATAAATGGAGAATGCTCAGTCACTTGAGTTTTTGATACTCTGACCTGAATGTTACCCTATTTTATTCTGCATGATTTTAGTGATGGGTTTGTTAGTTGTGATAAGGACATGTTTTAATATGAATTTATTTTTTAAATTTTAGATTTACATATTGCAAACCCTTAAAATTCTTTTGCAGGCATGATTTGGTCACCATGGCAGTAAAAATTTAGTTCCTCACAAATTCACATTATGTGACATCTTCCTAACTAAGAAATAGCTAATATGTCTATTTTACTGACACATCTATTCCAATTTGATGGTTTGTTGGCATGTGTATACATACTAATCTTAATCTAGCTAGATCAGATAGCCTAGCAATACAGACTGCAGCTGAGGATGTGTTTGCCTATCTGGGCATGCAGACTATGAGCCTTTGTTAAAGTCTGTCATTTCACCTTCTATTGCTTATGCTACCTAAGGTAATTAAACAAAGTTACACTATGACTTTTTTTTTTTAAATTTTGCATGTGATGTGTATTTTCCTATGGAAAATCACAGAGGAAAACTTTTACCAGGAATGAATTAGAATAGGGTCCTCTTAGCAAGGGAAAAGGAGAGAAGTATTAGAAAGAAAACAAAGTACTGCTGTGAGCAGCACAGCTAATTGAAAGAGTATGGTAAGGACATTCAGTGATAGGCACTAGCAGACATCTATCGACACAATGAAGTCTGAAAAGCAACCACACTTACTTGCAAGGACCTTCCACAACACATAGCTACACCGTTTATAGCAGTTTATTACTTACTCCTTTCTCACTTCCTCTTTATTTGGCTATTTGAAAATACACTGCTAGCACTTCTACCCTAATTCAAGAGACTATTGAAGCAGTAGGTTCAGTGAAGAGGATGACTCTAGTAACTTGTCCCAGGAGTCTCTCTTCATTTACGTTATAGCAAACTCATGACAAATACAACTGCTGATAGCAATGAAGTTTAATGGAAAAGTTCTGCCAGACAAAACAGAAAAATAAGCAAACTGGAAACTGAAAAGCAGCAAAATTAAAAATAGGAAAATAACTATGAAATGGTGATGTTGGCTTGTTACCACTAATGTCTTACTAAGTTGTCCAAGACGAGCCTTCTCTTTTTTACCAAACAAGCGTCCTATCGAAGACTTGATTCCTTTCTTCTTAGGAGCTTTGTGGAGGGAGTCCTGGCTGCTATTGACACTGCCAAGACCAATGCTTTCTTGCTCCAATGAAGCAGGCAAGCTACTACAAAACGATAATAAAGAAATGGAATAGATAACATGGCAACATTTGCAGGTAAGGTTTTACTTTCTTCTGAGCAGCTCTGCAAACAAATTGGTTATACTTCAGCAATGATCTGCCAACAAGTGAAACAATCTCATCTTCTTTAAACAATTTAGCAACATGTTGGGCAATACAAAATCACATTTTATCCATCAGTCTGCATGGATCATACTTGAAAAAAAAAGCTGAAAGTAAATAAATATTTTCAATTTGTTAAGAAAAAATTGATGCAAAACACAGGAATCACCCTGCAGTTTTTTTCCTAAGATTTGCAGTTTCACTCCTTCTAGCAATGGTTGAAACTGTACCTCAAAAAAGAAATATCCACCATATATGGGCAGGGTCCAAAGTGGCAATAGTCACACCATCACATCCAACTGGGGAATAAGACAGGCCAACCAGAGCAGCAACAAATGTTCTTCAGCTGCATCCCAAGATGAGAATCAGACCAACCACCCCAAAGGTATGTATGGCTAATGTGGATGGATCCGTTTGCATCCCTCCTGGGAAACCCACATGCTCAATTACCTCTCTGAAATGCCTGTATACCAATGCGTGCAGCGTGAGGAATAAACAGGAAAAATGAGAGAGATGTGTGCACTTGCAGGGCCATGATATCATTGCAATTACAGAGATATGGTGGGATACCTCACATGATTGAAATGCTGTCATGCATGGCTATGTTTTTTTTCAGGAAAGACAGGCCAGAAAGTTGAGGTGGTGGAGTTGCCTTTTATGTGAAAGCAACGGGAATGTATTAAGGTCTGTATAGGGGCACATGAAGAACCAGTTGAAAACTCAAGAGTAAGAATTAAGGGACAGGCTAACATGAGTGATACTGTTGAGGGTGTTTACTATAAGCCACTTGATCAGGAAGAAGTTGTCAATGAGTCCTTCTAAAAACAGCTGGAAGTAGTCTTATGACCACAGGCTCTGGTTCTCATGGGGGACTTCAACTTCTGATAGTTGTTGGAGAGACAATACAGCTAAAGACACACAGTCCAGAAGGTTCCTGAAAAACACCGATGATAACTTTTTGACACGGGTGGTAGAGGAGCCAATGAGGAGAAGTGTGTTGTTGGACCTCATGCTAAAAAGGACTGGCTGAGGATGTGAGGGTTGGGGGCTGCCTTGACTGAAGTGACCATGAGATGGTGGAGTTTAGGATCCTGTGTGAAAAGAGCAGGGCAATAATCAGGATTATGATAAACACTATGGACTTCATGAGAGCTAACCTTTGGCCTCTTCAAGGACCTACTTTATGGAATCCGATGGGTTAGAACTCTGGAAGGTAGGAGGGATCCAAGAGATCTAGTTAATATTCAAGCATCACTTCCTTCAAGCTCAAAATTGATGCATCTCTATGAGTAAGAAATCAAGCAAAGGGAGCAACAGACCTGCATGGATGATCAAGGAGCTCCTGGTAAAACTCATACTGAAGATGGAAGTTGACAAATGTGGAAATATGGAGAGACTACTTCGGAAGAATATGGGAACTCTGTCAGAGTATACGGGGATGCAATGAGGAAGGCTAAGGTCCACTTGGAATTAAATCTGAAGGGATGTCAAGGACAACAGGAAGGGCTTGTTCAAATACATCAGTAGCAAAAGGAGGACTAGAGAAAATGTGGGCCTGCTAAATGAGATGGATGCCTTGACGACAAATAATACAGAGAAGACAAGAGTTACTGAAAGTGTTCTTTGCTTCACGATTTATTGCTAAGGCCTGCCTTTGGGAATCCCTGACCCTGGAAGCAAGAGAGAAAGTCTGGAGAAAGGAAGAGTCTCTTTTGCTCAAGGTAGATCTGGTTAGAGACAATTTAGGCAAAACTGAGAACCACAGATTCATGGGCCTTGACGGAATGCACCCATGAGGGCTGAGGGATCTGGTAGGTGTTATTGCTAAGCCACTCTCCATCATATTCAGAAAGTCATGGAGAACAGGAGAAGTGCCTGGGGATTGAAGGAAAGCAAATGTCACTCCAGTCTTCAAAGAGGGTGAGAAGGAGGATCCAGAAAACTACAGGGCAGTCACCTCCATTCCTGGAATGGTGATGGAACAGCTCATCCTGGATGTCATCTCTAAGCATGTGGAAGAAAAGAAGGTTATCAAGAGTAGTCAACATGAATTCACCAAGAGGAAATCACATCTGACCAATCTGATAACCTTCTATGATTGAATGGCTGGCTGGGTAGGTGAGGGGAGAGCAGTGGATGTTGTCTACCCTGACTTCAGCAAGGCTTTTGATACCGTTTCCCATAACATCCTCATAGGTAAACTCAGTAAGTATGGATTAAATGAGAGAACAGTAAGGTGGACTGTGAATTGGCTAAATTGCAGAGTTCAGAAGGTTATCATCAGCAATGCTGTCTAGTTGGAGACCTCTAGCTAGCAGTGCTCCCGGGAGTCAGTACTGGGTCCAGTCTTGTTCAACTTATTACTCAATGACCTGGATGAAGGGACAGAGTGTAGGATCAGCAAGTTTGTTGATGATATGAAGCTGAGGGGAGTGGCTGATACACCAGAAGTCTGTGCTGCCATTCAGTGAGACCTGAATACGCTAGGGAGCTGGGAGGAAAGGAAGTCCAAAAAAGGCAAGTGTATGATCCTGCACCTAGGGAGGAATAACCTTATGCACCAGCACAGGTTAGGGGATGACCTGATGGAAAACAGCTCTGTGCAGAAAGATGTGGGAGTTCTGATGGACAAGTTGACCATGAGCCAGCGATGTGTTCTTGTGGTGAAGAAGGCCAGAGGTATCCTGGGGTGCATTAGGAAGAGTGTGGCCAGCAGATCATGGGAGGTTACCCTCCCTTTCTACTCCCTCTATTCAGCCCTGGTGAGGCTGCATCTGGGCTCCCCAGTTAAAGAGAGGGGCTCATATCAACTCATACAAATACCTTAAGGGTGGGTGTCAAGAGGATGGGCCAGACTCTTTTTGGTGGTGCCCATCAACAGGACAAGGGGCATTGGGCACTAACTGAAACACAAGAAGTTCTATCTAAAGATGAAGAAAAACTTCTTTACTTTTGAAGTGAGAGAGGACTGGAACAGGCTGACCAGAGAGGTTGTGGAGTCTCCTTCTCTGAAGATATTCAAAATGACCTGGATGTGATCCTGCACAATCTGCATTAGGTGAAACTGCTTTGGCAGCAGAAGAGGTGTTGGACTAGACGCTCCCCAGAGCACCCTTCCAACCCCAACCATTCTGTGATTCTATGATTCTGCATTTTAACACTGACAAATGTTCTTAGGGACATGCAAAAGAAAAAGGATAAGGCTTTCTCTCTCATGGCAGGGGAAAACATTGCGAAGAAGCAGCGGGAAGAAATCAGCCATTTTGGAATAGTTAAACAACAACATAATCTGAAAAGAATAACACCAGGTAAAACTGTGAAGCACCAATTCGTATTACAAATATCTGACCTTCTGGCATCGTTGTGATATGAAGAAGGAAGGGTATGAGTCATTCTGATAGTTCTAGGTGTTGGAGGAGGAGAAGTTTCACATTTGATTGTGGCTTTATCTTCACGCCCATCTTCTTCAACTACTGCAATCTGGGGGACAGAGACTCCATTGAGAGCAGATTAGCTTTTCAAGAAATTTTCAACATATGCTGCAGTAATTTGTCAAGTGAACTGAGCATGCATGGTTTCAGGTGCTTTTTTTTTTTGTTTGGCAAATTGTAAGGATTCTTTTTTTTTTTTTTTAAAGAAGCTATTGGGAAAGAGCAATTGGCTAAATATGGCAGATTAAGGTATGTATTTGAAAGAAAGATCAGATTTGAAGGAGAAATTAATTCCTTTTATGCCAAAAGGTTGATCCATTGAAGGTCTAAACATGAAAATAACCTTAGACATGAGCATATCTCTTCATTAAACATGATTATTTGAGTAAACAAAGTTTCTCAGGGATGTAAGGGAGAAGGCAAATACAGACATAAATAGGACCACTCTCTTCATAAATTGTTAACAGAGTGGTCAGAATGTGTGAAAATAAGCATGGACAAAAAATGAATGTTCAATATCACAGCATATAATGATTTACATTTAATATTATCTCCTCTCATGCAAAGATAAATCCCATAATCAGTGCCAATGCCTTAAACAACTTTACATTGCTTGAGAAGACTTCAAGTAATCTCACTCTGGTTCCTCCAGCAAGAAGAATGGTCAAAATACATTTCAAGGTAATTATTTTGCATCCAGACATTTTATTTATTTAGTTTTAAACTGCCTTCCTTTAAGTTTGCACTCTAGAGACTACTACTCCAAGGTATCACTGGTGAGCCTTGATTCTGCAACTTAGCTGTGAAGCCTGCAAGCCTTTCCAGGTAGGATAAAAATGGTTACATTGAGGAATTGAACAAAAAGGAACAGCGAGGATGCAGAGACTGGCAAGGTTATCTGAATAGCAGAGGAATATGAAATATGTGCTCTCCCAAACTTAAAAAAACCCTCTAGTATCATACCTTTCTCCGATGTTTCCTTAGGTCACTTGGCTTAGGTTGGTAACAAAAGCAGCAACAACAAAAAAAGAATGATACAAAAAAAGAATGATTAATAAATCTTACTTGAGCGTAACAAAATACCACACATTCATTCTTCTCACATTCAAAAGTGGAAAGCAGAAGTTTCGTTAATACCATCCATATTATATACTAATTATCCACTTGCTGTCATGACGTAAACCCTGACACACATGGAAATTTGGGAAAACAGATTTTTTTAATAAAGTTATGATCACCTTCAGTTTTGTAAGCTTATCAAGAACAGGACATTGCAAACTTATCACCGCATTTTTTATTTTTTGAGTTTCCATATAAATCTTTTTGCTACCCCCAACAGAGATTTAGTTTTGTCTAATATTACAAATGTATTGGTGTCTCGCCAAGTATAAAAAAATATCATCAACAAATACTACGTCTGAAAAAGGGGTCTTTCTCTCCAGTTGTCCCATAGCAAAGTGACTAGTGTTCTCAGTAAATAGATACAAATTCACCCATCTTCCGCGCTGGAGCATTATTTGGAAGTAGGAGGCTGCTAGAATATGTCTTGTTCAACCCGCTTTTCATTTTTATTTTTCTTAAATGTTTCATTCATTTAAAGCTGAAGATACTCTGCGGATATATTTATTGCATTTACCTGGGTTGTGGAAACTTAAGCAGTAGTGCTTCTCAAGCCAGCTCCTACAGAATTATTATGCAATTTGTGCTCTAGAGATCAAACTTCTACAAAACATTTCCCAAAACAAAGTTTCCACTTTGAAGATTTCTGACAGCCAGTTAGTGCTTGTCACCAGTCAGTAGGGAGGAGATATTCAACACTGAGCTCCTGCTGAAACAGTGCTGGGCAGAAGGGTCCTGAAATGATTGATGAAGGTAAGCAAGGTCGTGGTCTGTGCTGCTGAGCACGCAGTCAGGTGCTGCTTCTACAGCTTATGGTACACCTAGAACTCAACTGCAACTTATGCCCTACAGACATACTCATTTGAGCTTTAGCACAGCTAGAGCTGGATACCAGTGAGTCCATGACAACCTGAAGAACAGAGGCTATGCTGTCATTTCGTATTTGAATCTGATGAGCCTACTGACCCAGAGCTACTGTGTCCAAATCAAAGCAACCAGGCAGTGCAGGTGTCTGCTGGAAGGCCAGTTTAACCATTGCATTTATCTGTAGCCAGACTGCTTTGCTTAACTGCATGGTGAAATGGGGTAATCTGCATATGCGTGAAGGTGCTGCTTTGGTGAAGTGGGTGGTACCACAGCAGCCTGTACACCTGCCTCCTCCACAACTGTGCGTGCCGTTTTCATTTCTGCTGTTCAGCAGTGGGAACTGGGGGCTTCAAAGGATCAGTACTGCAGTCTGCCACAGCTGCCAGCCCGGACCTTCCCTCTGCTGTCCCAAGAAGGCAGCAAACACCATGCCTGAACTGGGAGGGGTAGAGCTGGATACAAGTCATCAGTTCCCAGGAAAAAGGAGCACTTAGCTAAATAATAGTAGACAGAAGCCCCTAGACCCAGCTGAGCAAAATGAACAGCCAGTCTCCACTCCCAGTTCTTAGCAGCTTTCTTGGCTAGGAGAGTTAATTTATGCCTTGTGATTGAGATCAAGGCTCATTTCCCCTCTGCTGAGAGGCTCCAAAGGGAACCATTGCTGTTGCTCCCCAGGAGTGGACCACAAGGGGACACCATGTCTATCAGAGAAACAGCAAATGAAAAATAGGATTACACATATCTTATTCTTCTCCCTGCACATAGAGATCAGCAGAGGCAGCTGCTTTGATTCAATCCTAGTGCTTAAAGGGATGAATTCACCCAGGCTCCAAAACCTTTTGTGGATCACTCTGAACGCTGAATCCTGCATCTGCATTCAGAGGTTTATGTCTTGAATACGTCAATGCACATTACCTTCATTTACTTGACTGTTGCACTGTTACTTTTTGTCTAAGACAAAAAGCAATTTTTTTTGCAAGTCTCCCTTCAAATCAAAACAGGCATTTCAGAATTTGTCCTCAAAGGTGCAGTATTTTAAAAATGCTTTGCATGGCAAATTGATAGCTTGGTATCTATTTGTGTGTGCTGCTTATAATGTTAAAAAACATATCAGTGAAATGAACTACTGGGAAAAAAATCACTTATTTCAAGTATTTGATATACCATTATGAAGAATACATACAAAAAGTTGTAAGTATATGAGTACACCAAATATAGAAGTATATCCAAATGATTATATATATGAAGCAGTAGAAGGTTTTAATGTCTTCTAGACATTTTCTGGAGGTTTAAACTGGCAGAAGTCCCACAGACAACAGTGTAATAAATGTATCACTTCACAGCTTTTCATTAGTAAACATTTTTACATATAAATTGATTACAGTAATTCCAGTAATCAGTTCTGTTTCTTATTAATTCCACAGCCTGTGCGCTGGAAGCCCTTGGTCCTCAGACTATTATGCCCCTGGTGAATCATGCAATACTCAAAAACACAACACAAAACCACAAACCACCCAAATGTCCATATCCTAGCGAATTTGCTATCTATATGTACATCAAAGAGGTGGATAAAGAACTAGAGAGATAAGCCATTCATACAGTGAAAAATTAAGTATTTAATACCAGAAATATCACACCTAAAATTGTCATCACAAAGTTTCTTACCAGCGTCATAACTCCCATTCTGTCCATCTCCCTGGCTGGACTGCGAGGGGTGAGCTTAGGAGTTGAGTGTCCGCTGGGAGGAGATGAGCTTGCAAGTGATGATGCTGTCACCGACCCAGTAATGGAGGTACCTTGGTGGACTCTGGCCAGATTTAAGCCTTCCAGACTCACACTGGCCACTCTGTTCTCTATCTCTTCTGCACGCAGTTCTGTCGACTCTTTCTCTTCTTGGATTAACCTTATTTGACAAAAGAAAATGTTGTATTTGTTTCTGATACCCCAAAGCAAAACTAAAAACCATTCTTTGAAATGACTTTTGAAAGTAAAAGAAAATAAAGATAACTATCATAGATCAACACCAAAATAATACTGAAAAGGGTATTTTTTTAATCACCAGAATTATAAAATATAGACCATATAGGGGAGGGGGATTTAACAATCCGATTTACTGTAGGAAAATAATTCATCTTAAGCTGGCTTCATCTGATTTTCTGTTGCTAAAGCACAAACACAGACACAAACTTAAAATCTAATGAAACTGGGCCTTTAAGAAGGGAATTGCTAAAATAATCCAAATTAATAAAACAAGAGAACATACAAAACAAATTGTTTAATCCCTATGAATTGATGAAAAAATGACAACTGTTTCTAAAGCACTGAGATTTTAAGTGATTTTCATTAAAACAACTCTCTTAGCAAAAAATATAAGCTTCTTAAACATGGCCTCAATAGGATGCTTCCACTGGGTTTTCAGTTTTGTTTTTTAATTGTGATTTCACCTAGAATGAAAAAATGTGTTTAAAATCAAGCATTTGTTTATAAGTCCTCTGCCCATCAACCCAGGTTAGAAGGAGTCTTTCTCTCTCTCTCTCTCTCTCTCTTTTTTTTTTTTTTTTTTTTTTTTTTTTTTGTGTGAAGAGGAGGAAAATGTATGAAGGATCGGAACAGAAAAGTTGTTCAAATTCAATATATTCCAGTAGAGTTCTCCCTTCAAAGTTATCTTGCTCAGAGAAAGACTGAAAGTTGGCAAAGGTAATCTGGTTTTGATTGGATTTCTAATCAGTCTTTCTGTCTATAAAATCAGAGAATGATTTGGGTTGGAAGGGACCTTCAAATGCCATCTAGTCCCACATCCCTGCAGTAAGCAGGGACATCTTCGACTAGACCAGGTTACCCAGAACCACATTCAACCTGGCCTTGAATGTCTCCAGGGATAGTGCATCTATTACCCTCCTGGAGAAAGCCACTAATACAATTAGTAATATCTCCTTCACCTCCTTTTAGAGAAAGTCACTAATGCGAAGATTTTTTTTCGTACACCATGTTTTTTTTAAGTTACCTTACAGTTACAGGTAGGAATGCTGTAAGACTAAAATACGGTTTCATTTATAAAAATCAATTAAAGTATGCCATTAGATTCACTATCATTCCATTAATTTTTCAAACAAATTATTAAGATACATTCAATTCACCACCTACTTTCAAGCACTGTAACTGAACTTGAAGCATGAAAAATCACATCCAATGCCTCCATAGAAAATCAAAACCATGTCTTAGAAAGCGTGGTTTATATTAGATGTAACATGGGAATAATTACCAGAAGAAAGCATGAAGAACACTGAAAATACATCTGATAGGAGGTCATTACTGACAAAGTGGAGTCATGCAGAAAGGTGTAAAACACCTTGAAAAGAGGGCTGTGAGTAGTGATCTGTCACATCTGCCATGTGTTACCCTTCTCTAGTGCATTTCTCTTTAGTTGGTCAGCAGTTCTTCACTTGGAACATTTTTTGAAAGAAATTTCTATGGTTAGGGAATGAGGATGTCACTGGTAACTTCACATAATCATTACTCTCCTAATGAAAAGCATATATACTATCAAACATTTAAAGGTACAAGAGGTGTTCTGATTGTCATGAATGGTACCTGAATTCATGCACTAAAGGAAGCTTGAAGCTGTAATCATAAGTACATCACAATTGGTTCAAGCTACATACCTGATTTCTTTATTAATTGCATCGAGCTGCTCCTGAAGCATCATGGCCAGAGTCTGGGCATCAGAATGGCCGCTTGGTGACAAGAGGTCCATGGAGCTGAAAAGTGTTTCTCTATCATCATCATCAATGTCAGACATTTCAGTGTCACTTTCAAATGGATGACTGCTCAAAACACCAATCTGCTGGCTTCTATTCCACTCGTGATCTCCAAGTGATTTTACCTGAGTGGCAATAAGGATGTATATGGCTTATTCTATGTAAAAGATCTGCAAGTATGTACTTCTATAAAATGGGAAAGGAAAACAACTAACAATACTTATTTAATGATTAATTCTCCAACAATACTTGCAGTATTACCACAGATGATGTGAAGTTTTTTCACATAATTTCTAATGGTGTATAAAATTACTATCAGGAAAATTTACACAAAAAGATGCCCGGAAAAGAGATAGTCAAATGTGCATGAACTTTGATGTCTGAACTTCGATGTCTGAACTTCAGCCTTTCCTGCCTTAATTTTAGTACAGTACTTATGTCTGATCATGTGTAGAAAAACCCCTGCTATTTGGCCTGGGTTTTCTTGTTTGGTGGGTTATTGGTTTTTGTTGTTTTCTGGAAAAACACAAACTATAAGCTTAACAGCCTAAAATACATTCTCCTATCAGCCAACATATGAGAACAAATTGCGGATTAACCTTTGGTTCATCTCTGCGAACTCCCATCCGGCCTCTTCTAGGTCGCCTTATCACTTTTGTTGACCTATAGTCAGACTGGCTATCAACCAGTGAGCCCACAGAGTACCTCAGCTCTGCTGATGAGTCAAGGTGAGGCCTATAAAAAACCCACATCAGTAGACTGAGAAAGTAATAGTAATAACAACAACAATTCAATGACCTTCAGTCTAGGAACACAGATTTCTTTTTGTAAACAAACAAATTATTACATATCAAATAATAAATGACAAAACCACATCACAAGAAAGAATTCTAAAGTGAAAACTTATTATGAGAAAATTAAGGAAGAAACTAAACAAATTGGTTTGATTTTTCAAAATTAACTTGCACAGTAAAACTTATTGTCCAAAACTTTACCATTGAAAAAAACAAGCAGATTTCAGGATAATTAATAGAACTAGATGCTGAATGTACAATCCTATATATTTTCCTTCCATTACTTTCATGAATGAATATGCCTGAGGTTAAACATGTTACATGTTCATGAGTGAGGGTATCTATAACACTTGCAATACCTAAAGGGGCCTGAAGAGGGACTTTTTACAGGGGCATGTAGTGACAGGACAGAGGGGAGATTCAGATTAGACATTTGGCAAAAATTCCTTACTGTGAGGGTGGTGGGGTTGCCCGGAGAAGTTGTGGCAGTCTCCAAGGCCAGGCTGGATGGGGCTTTGAGCAAACTGGTCTATTGGAAGGTGCCCCTGCCCACGGCAAGGGGGTTGGAACTACATGATCTTAAAGTCCTTTCCAACACAAACCATTCTATGATTCTGTGAAGTGCCAAGCATTATTACTTATCAGGGAAAAGTTCTATTACTGCAAATACTGCTCACAGAAAATAAAACCAGTCACTGCTCTAAAGGTAGACCATGTCACCCAAGAATCTGCTCAACCTGGCCTTGAACACTGCCAAGGATGGAGCATTCACAACTTCCTTGGGCAGCCCATTCCAGTGCCTCTCCACCCTTACAGTAAAGAACTTCTTTCTTATATCTAACCTGAATTTCCCCTGTTGAAGTTTTAACCTGTTACCCCTTGTCCAATTACTACAGTCCCTGATGAAGAGTCCCTCCCCAGCATCCCTATAGGCCCCCTTCAAATACTGGAAAGCTGCTATGAGGTCTCCACAGTCTCACAAGCCCCCTGATCATCCTCATGGCCCTCTTCTGGACTTCCTCCAGCAGCTTCATGCCCTTCTCATATTGAGGACACCAGAACTGTACACAGTACTCCAAGTGAGGTCTCAGGAGAGCAGAGTAGAGGGGTAGGATCACTTCCTTCAACCTGCTGGTCACACTTGTGGATTTGTGCAGCAAGTTGGCAGGAAAACAGACACAGCCCAGGTTCCAGTGTCTGCCAGCAGATATTTATCAGCTGGCCAGCTTCAGTACTCTGCTGAATGAATAAATTCCTGCAAATACAGAGCTGAATATGGCTGAAAACAATTAGTATTTAATGCTGGCACCTCCCTGTTCCTGAGAGGGCTGGTAGCTTCACAAGGTGAGGTCACAGGAAAAACATACTCTTTTAGGCAAACCTGCTGAATACTCAAGACATTTATACAGTTTACTAAATTCAAATAGCCTTTGACAAGGGCTAATCAGGTTCCAATTTACAGAGCACAGGCTAATGATACTCATCTACCCAACAAGAAAGGCTGCTGATCACCATGAATGACTACTCCAAAACATCTCAGCTATTTGTTGCAGCAGTTCAATAGTCTTTGTCCTCAAAAGCACTCTTAAAAAAGTGCTGTGTGTGAGTGTAGTCACACTTACACTCCCAAAGGAATAAAAATTACAACAGTTAAAAGCATCAGATTCTAAATTTCATGGATTTACACTTCTCCATGTATAGAAAAATATTATTCCAAAAGATAGTAAAAGGTTGAGGGAGAAATCGTGTCTAGATACTGGGCAAGATGCCTGAGGAAACAATGGGCAGACAATACCTGGTGTAAGCAAAGCATCCAACAAGAATAACTTTAGAAGATTACAGTGCTCTGAATTTAGACTTTGTTCATGAGCTTTTGCTGACAGGATTTAAAAGTCAATGTTTGTTTTGAAAACAGGACATAGTATACAATTATCCATAAAGTAACAATTTTATTTTGAGGGATACTTCTAGACAAGGACTTCCTAGAGTTATAAATTAATTTCAGCTGTTAGTACCTATTTTTATGGAACCTGTCTCACTATTGTTTCCATATTGCTTTCCTACTGAAAAGAGGCATAATGTTTACTGTCCTGTTATGATATTTTCAGTTCTCACTGAATACTGCCTTCATCCTCAGCTGAAGACATAACTGATGAATAAATATGTTCATAAATATGCTGATTGGTTTCAGCATTAAAGATGATTATTTCAAATTTAAGGTCTCCTGAGGGGAAAAAAAAGGGTATTTAGATATAAGTTTGAAAACATTCCACAATTTAAAAGACTTTCCTTAATCTTAATAATATTTCAGTGTATACTCACTGCTATATAGGAAAAAAAACTCCCTGTTTATCTAGGAAAAAAGTAAAAAGCAACAGTAATAATCATTGCACAGATTTTATATTTCTAAAAAAATACATGACTGTTTTACTCATGGTCTCAGCACATCCCTGTCGTAAAGGCTTGACTCTTACATTTATGTTCTGTTTCAACTCAAAGTTGGAACTTTTGTGGAAGCTTTTGTCATTAAGTATTACCTTGACAGGGTGGGTTCAATTAAAGAACCAGCTCTCAATTTCATTTGATCCAGTTCAGATCTCAGTTTCTCAATTTCTTCAGCAAGTCTTTCCTGGAAACAAGAGTAGTAATATACACTTACTTGTAATACAAAATGCATTGACATTATGAGATACTGTTCTCATAAAGCTAAAGAAGATAAGGTACACTGAACATAGCACTGACTGTAATGAGAAAAGGCAGTGAACTTATCCAAGTCTCATTATTGCTAATAACACATATGCATCAAAAGGAGGTTTTATAGCACTACTGTTTAGGTTGTATAGCACTACTGGTTTTCCACTACCTGCAAGTGATAGCAGGACAGGTTTGTCCCTGAAACATATGTTTTGTTTTTTCTTCTTATACAGCTAGGGTGAGGGAAAGAAGAACCAGCACCAATTTGTGCACTAATTGCACTCTCCTCGTCAGGTATACTTCAGCACGCAGCACACCATTTGCCCTTTAGAGATCAAGAGTGCATCCTGGCCTTTTTACTTACAGATACCAGCACAGACTTAGAGACAAACACATTTTAGGTGACTTGTTAAACTGCATCTTTAGAGCTCTTGGGAGTTTATGAAACTCCAGTATGAGGTGCTGCTGGCAAAAAATGACTGTGCCACAGAAATAGGATTTTGTAGCCAGCTAACAAAAAGACTATTGGCAGCAACCATTAAGCACTGTTCCCAAGTTGTACACATAACTATAATCTCTAAATAAAATTAAAAAATCTCTAAAATAAAAGAATTTTTAAAGAAATCAAGAGAGAACATGAGAGATGAAAACATAACACTTGCTACTAAAGTCTAAAATGTTCAGAATTCCAAAATGCTAGGAAGGAAAAGGGTCTGTACTTAAGTAATAACAGATTCAGTAATTCTTACTGAAGTATTTTTGCAGTAATTCTTGAGTGAATAAATTTACTGAGATGACTTTGTGGTCACACTAATTGTATCATTTGCTAATTATTTAGAGATTATTAACATCAGCTGTCAAATGTCTATCTATCTGAAATTGCTTCATCAATTTCTTCATCAAAGTGGAACAAATACACCATTCAAGGTGGGAGCTAGAAGCTTTGGAGTCAAATGCGTGCAATTTTGTGTAGAGGATGAATTTCTAATTGCACAAAGTGGTAGTGGAGGTTTTCTATGTAATTCACTTCCCACCCTTGAGCACGAATCAATAAATATAATAAATGAAAATATCTTTCCAAAATCACTTGATAAAAATGTTGGGTTTTATACCAGACTTTTCATTTTTGTCAAGATTTGATATGTACATTCAAGCCAGAAAATAGACTGAAAAACAATTAGCCATTGTATTCACTTCCACTATAACATTATTAAAACAATATTATGTTGGAGATAAGATTGGAAAAATATTTTATTTACATAGACATAACTGGTATCCATAATATGGATTTAGGTTCTCTGGTAGAAAAAAGACAGCAACTTTTGTTTCAATTGACACAGTTTTAGAAACATCCTTTTGTTGTCTAACTTGGTGAAGTATGACCCTGATTTTGTGACAGCTGAATCATCTTATAAATGGCAAAACAGTACATAAGTTTTGTTTATCTAAAATACAATTACAATACACTACAAGCTCCTTTTTGGGACTTCAATCTCACTGCCTTTTTACAGTTATCTGAAGGTAAATGAAAATAAAAATTTGTTTGAACAGATACTTCTTTTTGGGTTTTTTTTTTTTTTTTTTTTCTCAAAGATCTTGATTCTGGATGTCATATGATGTAATTATATAAGCGTCAAATGGAGCTATGGTTACTAAATTCTACACAATCACTTTTAAATGAATTTAAGATGTGGCAAAACCACTTCTGTGAATCAGAATGCAGACATTTGTGTATCCAACTGTGCTCAAGGCAAGTGTAACTTCAAAACAAAATCCTAACATTTGGATTGGAACAAATATTGATAATTAATTTGTCTGATTCACCAAACAGTATAAGGAGTTAATTTGTACTGAAATTAATATAGCTCCTTTCAGCTATTTTTAGTATAACACCACTGTACCTGTTCAGAAGAATTGCATCAAATCAAACAATTACATTCTTCACCATGAAAGCGTAGCCAGCCATGCATGTATCTCCATTAACCAGGACATTTTCAGAATTAAAACTGATAGAACAAAAATTTCAGATCCAGTGAAATCAATATAAATTTTCATATTGACTTCCTGAGGCTAGAATCTCAACCATGAACTTAGCTCAGAACAACTGTTAAGAGAGCCTCAAAGGCTAGTAAGGGCATATGAGTGATTAAAGGAATTATTGATGTCAGGAAGACTTTACATACTAGCTGGACAATTAACATACCATATACCTATATCCATATAATAAACAAATACATAACTTTTTATAAAAAAGATAAAAATCACAGAATTTTGTAGTACCTTGTCATGTAGAGACTCTTCCAGATTTTTCCTGAAACTTTCAGATTCTTGAATCAAAACATTCTAAAAATAAAAAGAATAAAACAAAACAGAAAAACCCCCAACCCTCCCCCAAAAAGCAAAACCAGAAAACAAAAATCAAAAAACAAGGAAAAAAAAAAAAAAAGAGAAAGAAATTAGAGCTGCGTTAAATATCAGATATCACCATACATGGGTAGCCTCCCTGTACAAGGTAGCAGAATAAGCAAAATTCACATTTACTGGACTTTAAAATGAAAATCCCTTTATGCCTCAGTTTGAGTATATATTATATTTCAAACTCTGAAAATAATTTAAAATAATTATTTTATTTTATTATTGATTATTAATTATTTATCATTATAATTCAAAGATTTTGCTTTTTTCAAGAACAGCAAAAACTTTGCATCTTCTGTGACTGAGCAACTGTCACACTCTTAACACAAGTATTCTCCCAGGTTCTTCTTTTGGCAGGTCTATTTCTTGCTTTGTACATTTTGTTTCAATGATATAAACCTGAAGTGCATCCTCTTGAGAGACTCTGAAATACCCTACTGAATGATGCCCCACTGAAGAGGAATAATTAATTAGAAGAGGCAGAAATCAAGGAGGGCAAACATAAAGGTCAGGGGAGCTGAATTTTGCAGGCACAATGTCTGACATCACAGAAAACCTGCAAATAACACTCCCTCTCTTAGGGTGGATCCTCTGTTTCCTGTGGCGACAGTATTTTACTCTTCCCAGAGGAAGTGAGGTTAAAATACAGGAATGACAGGGTATCTGAAATATGACTATTCCATGGTCTCATCCAGTTTCTCACACTGACTCATACCATGTTTTGCACTGGGCATTTACAAGCTCTTCTGCAGACTCCCCACTGGTAACTCAGGGTCTCATAATATTCAGCATATCCAATTTGCAGGAGCTCTGGAAAAATGTTTGAGCATACTCCTGAACTGTTGAATGTGTAACTTAGACCATACTTGTGGTAATATTTGGTATATACAGAAATCAGCATCATGCCTCCATCCTAATAAAAGCAGAATATAATTCGTACAGGAGAAGCTTTATTAAGATGAAATTTCTACTGCTCTTTGCACTGTACCTTTTCTTCAAGTGCTGCCATTCTTTCTTTTAAGTGTAGCTGCAGACGCTCATTGGATTCTGTCAAAAGTCTGTCTACAGTATCTGACAATCTTTTGTTGTGCTCCTCATTCATTTTTTCTCTTTGCCTTGCCTTTAATGTAGAACAGAAGAGACAGTAATTAACCATTATAGAGCTGTATAATTAAAAAATAATTTTAAAAATTATGGTAACTGTAGATATTTAAAGAAATTGAACAGGAAACTAATTACAGTTACTGATTAATGCACATCAATTTTTCTATCAGCAGAATACTTTGAATACTGTGACTAGATGCAAATTAGTGTATTAAGATGGTTAAATAAAGTGGGAAGATGCTGCTAGAAATAAAACATTTATCAGTTAATAGATTTGTGTGCTGAAGTGCTCAATGTAGTGCTATATTGACAAATTAAAACAAGAAAAGTGCACAGAAATTGTCTGGAATGCACATACTCTTTGAAGTTCCTGATTTTTCTCTTCAAGTTGAGCTTCTAAGTGTCTCATACGTTCCTCAATATTTCCATGTCTTTCTTCTGCCTGTAAAAAACATAAAAAAACTCTTTCTTTAACTTAAGTGGCTTTTAAAGTTTTTATCTCAGTAAACAAAACATAAAGCAAGCTACTACTAACTGCAAAATTAGTTTTCCAAAAAGAAACTTTATTTAAACAGGCAGCTGAACAGCATTGCTTGAAATGTGTCAGCTACAAAGGCCTGTTACATCCAAGCATCAGCAAAACACTGGAGTTATTTATGAGCAATGAAATCAGCCAAATGTAACATGCAGACTGTGCATGGTTTGAACACAAACCTGCCATCATAAAATTGTAAGCTCCTGAAGCACTGAACTGCACGATGGTTGATTATCAATAAAAATAAAACAAAATAAGTTAAAGAAAATGAAAACAAATCAGATGGATTCTATTTAGCAATAGAAAGTAAAGTCCAGTAGGACTACCTTCCTACGTATGGAGATCATTTCTTGTAGTTTAGCTTCCATAACATATTGATAATCATCAGATGAGGTAGAAGAGGTTGGATCAGACTAACAAGTCAAGGAAAAGGAGAGGGACAAAATTGAAAAATCAGAACTAAAGACACTGACACTGAACAGAACACAGCACAGAATGCTTAAAAGAAAAGTGTGACTGAAAATTTAATACTTTGAACTGACAGATTTTTATGTGGAATAAACTACACTGATACTTGGTGAATATGATGCAGTTGATGCAGAGAAACTGAAAATAATGGAATGCTAAAAAAGCTATCAACCTACACATGGAGGTTCAAGGTTAGTGATGGCTGGCTGATGACATATTACTACAGAGTGACTCAAAGCAATACTGTCTAATCTAATGTGTTATGTTTTAATTATGTCAAACTAAAAACCAGGACTTTGTGAGGCCAATGTCAGAAAGTCCTTCACAATTCTTCTATCATTTTCTAGGTATGAAAACAGTGCATAAATACTAAAATAATGGTTGGTCAGTTACAGAACTGAGCAATGTTATGGCACATTCCCTAATTTCTGGAGAACAGAAAGAACATCAAAAGAGACCAGGCTCTAGCTTTAGTATTCCATTTTAGAATACACTACATAAGCCCTTTCATCCAAACAAACAATATATTTTTCATCCCTTTGAAAGGATCCACCCTGGTGGATCTCTTTGGAAGATCAAGGTCACCAGATAAAAGAAGAACCTATAAATAAAAATTCATTAATAGGAATGAAAAGTCATTACAGAGTATAGAAATGATAATCCATCCAAAGATTCATTACTATTTTTGACACAAGTTGACCTTAATTAGGTCATGTGTTGCAAAACATGAATATTTATGTTATTGTCATATGAAACAAGTCTATGTTATTATTCAAAATAAAAAAAAAAAAGCATCCTTAAGGAAAGGGGAATGCTATATTGGATTTGTTGCTATGGAAACAGGACTGTGCATAAGGCGTATAGAAAGTGCTGCTGATGATTTTGAGTTGTGAGCTAACTCTTGTCAGATGCTATTTCACTCTGTCATATTTACCCTCTCTCAAAAAGAGATCCTGAACTCCATGTTTAGGTGAGCAAACTTTAATATGTACAAGAAATATTAACTTTACAACTTTTTTTTTAAATCAGACTGTTTTTCATACTCATCTTCTAATGATTTATCAGAATAATTACAAATAGATACCAAAGTAATTCTGGATATACAACATAACTTAAAATTGCCCATAACTTAAACTCAGTAGTATAATCAGGACCAAAGGCTCAGACAGAAAACAAGCCTGTGATCTAGAGATTTAACATAAACTGCAGCTTTTGATATGAAGATACATACATAAGAAAATCCTGCTTTGAATAAATATAAGAATAGTGGTTAACTCTGAAGATTACTACTATTTTTAGAGTAAGTATATTCACAAAACTCAGATTCTTCCAAAATTGAAGGGAAATTCAGTACATTTTGTAACTTAGGTAATTTAACAAGTTTCTTATCATGAAGCAGGTGTATTGTGATGTACCTGACTTACTATCTGAAACTATTTTGTATATTTATTACAAATTGGACCAGTGACAATCCCTTTATGATATTCTTTATCTTATCTTTCAGTTGTACTAGATAAATGGAAAGATAGGATTGAAAAAGTGAAGTCCTCACAGAAAACCAGATCATGCTATCCCTTCCATGAAGGGACCAAGCTTCATCTTCCCCTGTAGAAGATAGTCTTTTCCCCTTTTTGAGTCCTGGCTGCACTACTGATTCAAGGCTTTCTCTTAATGGGGTCAGGAGGCTTTCTCCAGGGGTCAGGAGATTTGAAATCACCAAAAATAGGCTTATAATGAAAAAGGCTGAACTAATTCTATCTCATTTTTAAACCATTTTTATTGAGGGAGATATAGAACCCATTGGGCATATCATCCTACAGAATTAAACTACTTAGAAGCTGTATTAACTGGCTGAAAACTTAATCTTCATTGCTTCTATACTCTTAATTGCAGGTTAATGCATAACATGGAGATAACTGAACTAATACTTCTAGATTCAAAGGGAATCTCATTTAAGTATTCTGAAATGTGGTGCTGCTTGTCATAACCCATCCTTGAGAAAGCAGTCTAGCAAGCTACATAATTTACATTTATTTTTTCTGTAAAAGAACAAAATTATTTTATAACTGAGACATCAAACAAGCATAGGTGCATCTCCTCAATATCCACCCTGGGCTCTAATGCCATTTAGGGATTTCAACCACTGGTTACGTGCCAAATGTCTGAGCAGCCCCTGCTCATCGCTCTTTATGATGAGGAAGGCCCCAACTGTGGTCTCAAAGAGACCCTTCTATACAAAAAGACCTAGTAATTCATCTGTTCCCTAAGGAATTTTCAAATGCCTCCTGCACAGACTTCTCCAGGACATACTGTCATAAATATATTTAATGTCTTCATCTCTGCATAGTGGTTTGAGGCATGAGGCAGAGGCTGAGACAGTAGTGTTAGTCATGCTCCCTTAGCAGAGTTTCAGATACATGAGACAGAAGGATCAACTGTGGACTCATGTTCACAAAAAGAAGTTGGATTTATTCTGACTTGCTTTGCTAAGAGGTAACTGAGTTCAAACCTTTCTGAAGTGGAACTTGCTTCACTACTTGCTCGGCAGACCTTACCCTCCATTCTTTTCAATATATGACTTGTATGCCTGCTCTCTATCTCTTTGTACATGAAGATTAAGAAGACACATGGTGCACTATTCAGCAACTAGCATTTAAAGTGTTTAGTCAGCACATTCAGATATAAATAGAATAGAGAAATTGTGCATCTCAGACTGGATTAAAAATATATGGACAAAACCTAACAATTTCTGACCCTTATAGACAGCAGCATGAGTCTTGATGCTCACTTTGTACTCTGCATGCTATGAAATAGCAAAAAAATAGCCAGTATAAGCCAGTAACAGATAGGAAATTTTTGCTTTGAGGGAATATGGAAGCAGCTTGTATTACTGCTGTCAAACCCTGTTAAAACTCTGCTGCTGCACCTGCTGCTAATACTCCCACAAAAAAGATACTGCTTTCACATCATCTGTTACTATTGGCACTGCACATTTTTCAGGTCTTTACATCTCTAGTTGAAAACAAAGTCCAATTTCACCTGTACAATACTGGTGCTGTAATTTTTCTTCTTTGTGTTGATCTGCAGGAGAAATCTAAATTTTTCTAATGGTACAAGCCCATTTCCACAGTTTTAAGACCTTGACTTTTGAACACCTGCAGTCTCCAGATTTTCTAATGGTTTCTTATGGCACACTCTTTTGGTTATCCATTGAACGAGTTACTGAAGAGGAAAGAATGCATTACTGAATTGAGCTGTACAACTGGCAGAGAAAACAGGTGACTATGGTGACTGAGTCACAACAGCTCACAGTTATTGCCTATTTGTTCACATGCTTACTTCAAACCTGTTGAAATGTGACAAAATGTGCTGGCTTAAGTCAATCCTTTTTTTGAAACCCAACCTTTCAGTCACTAGATATCCATGCATGCTTGCTCTTCCTTTTTCTCACTACCTTCTATATCCTGTAGGTTTAGTAACCAACACCTTCCATTTAGTTCTGCTTCTTTCATTTCTTCCTCGTATCAGGACAAAATCTTCTGTGGAAAGGGAAGCACAAGAAGACAGGACTTGAAAAAGACAGTAATGTGTTGTAAATGTGGAGTTTTTTTAGGCTTTCCTCCCCATAGAAGATTTATTTTTTTCTTCAGAAGAGGATTTATCGACTTTTTTCTCCATCTAATACATCATCTTCTCTTTATCCCTTGTTCTTATTGAGGTTTCTGTCTTAACCACATCCATTTTTCCCAAGAGAAATTTTATTGCAACCTTTCCACTGCAAACCTCTTTTCATTTTCTTGCAACTTCTTCTCTACTTAATGCAAACCAATTCCCCACACTGTCACAGAAGAAGCTCTGTGTCCCACCTGCCTCCAACTTTCAAGTCATTCTATATCACCTTTAAAATTATCTAAACGTGTTGCTATGCTAAATGTGGTTTATTATGATTATGGCTTCCTCTTCTCCATCTCAGGGCTTCCATAATGCAGCTAAAAAGCACTGTTGGCATTTCTGGTGACCTGCATACAGGAATGATGAAGCAAAATGCTGACTGCTGTCTTGTGATCAGAGAAGTGACACGGTACCTCTGCTGCACAAGAACTCGAGGAGGAGAGTGACTACTATTTGGAGTGAGTGAATGGAAGTAGGTGGATGCTGGTTGTCTCTACTGGATGCCTCCTTGAATATATGTGAGGAGAAACCATGTTTCACAGACTAACCACCTGAAGATTCTGGATGCACCAATGTCTCTCCCTTCTGAGGAAAATAAACATCTTACAGGATAAAGAAAGGTTTAGTTAATATTGGAGGGAGGTTCTTTCTGCTACCAACTGCCTCTTCTCCTGGGCAGGCAAACAGACCAATACTGTGAAAGTGATTACAAGGTGGCTCATGAATCATGGCAATCTAAATCTTGGGGTACATGCCGAGAGCTGTGCTACTTGTCATGACCAGACAGATATCAGTGCAACAGCCAGGCAGGACAGCACAGTACATGGGATCATGCTCTTCCAGGTTAGTCTGCCACAGGCTGACTAACCCTCCAGTTGCTCACCCAATGGGCAGAACACAGTGAAAACAAAGCCAAAGAAAATTTCAAATGATTCAGGTAAATTTATGGGTACTTATCTGAATTCACTGTACAGTCCAAACTTTTGGAACTTCACTCCTTATGAACTAGTTTGGGCATGGAAAAGTAGCAAAAGACATTCACTAGCCCATATATATATATAAAAGGAAAAACAATTGTTTTTAAAACTGACACCATAGAAGGATCACATTCTATATCCTTCGTTTGCAGAATCCCAACCCAGATTTATTGTGAGGAAAAGCATAATAAACTGAATGAAGAATTGTAACATGCATATTTTAAACTTGAGGGGAAAATACGATTAAAAAAAAAAAAATCAAATCCAGATTCAGAACGTGTTCTGTTTTATCTACACATGTAAATAATTACTCTTACATTTTACCCACAGTGAAGCAGTCATGGTTTCAAGTTATCCCATACTACTTTCCTTTAAAAACACATGTAAAACATATTAGTCTTAACTCACCTCTTTCATTTGATTGCAACCCCATTTATCTCAGAGAAGCCACTTTCATTGAGGTAACACAAAAGAAAGAAGGATCATTTTTGACTTCTTTGCAGTGCAGAAAGACTAGCTGGTTCAGGACACTCATCTTTTATCTAGTATATATGGACATTGCAGTGATTGCAGCTCAGGTAGGCAGAATTAAAGTAGTCTGAAGCCAGCTAATTTGAGACCTACTGACAATATGTATGCTGGCACAAAGGCAAAATTAATTAAGCATTATTCAGCCCCTTAAGTAGGACTTGCAGCTTTCATTGACCAGCTAGTATGGTAACAGTATCCCAGCTAGATCATTTAAAACTAGTTAAGCAAGCTGCAGTGATTACAGCATTGTCCTTGGTTCTGAGCTCCATTTATGTGATTTATGAAAATTACTGGACTTCACAGCTGTCAAACCAGCATTTCAATAAGCTCTGCAGTTTGCAAAGATGTTGTATACAAGATATATAAAATACAGGTTTATTTGGCCTATTGGAAAAAATCTGACATAATTCTTCATGTCATGTATTCCAAGACGACACAATTTTAAATTAAATAATTTCTTCATTTTTTCATATAATCACAGAGAAATGAACAGGACTGGCACTACCAGACTGATATACCTCTTAATTTCCTGCTTTGTAAAACATTTGATAAAGTACATCAAAGTGAAATGGGGTGGAGTGTCAGCTCTGTTCCCAGCTCTCTAAACCCATCCTACGAAATAATGCAAGACAGAGATGAATACTGCAGCTTTATGATCACAATAACAACAGTATCTCATGGAAGTCCCTGAGCGCTCTGCATGGTTGAAATGGGGTTTCTTCTTACAATTTTTTTTATTAATATATGTTCAAGGAAAAATGCAGTTGCAAGATAAGACATGCTTGAGACTGCAAAATACTTACTGGTGCCTAATTGCTGGAGAAATTATGCAGGAAAAATCCTCTTAAAATAGAAAACAATATTTTTAAGCTACTGAGGGTATTAGAATATGTGATTACTTGTTGAATCAGAGACAACAAAAAAAAAAGTTAAAAAGGCAAGGGATTGCTCTTATATGCACTTGAGGTTTTATTAAAATGCAGTGACATTTGATTGATATTTCATGTAGCTCTCTTTTCTCTGATTTTTCTTTTTTTCCCCATTTTTAGTCTCTCTCAGATTCTCACCATTCATACAAACCTAAAGTGGACAACATGTAATCTTGACTACTGAATAATGATCTTGCCTTAATAAAATCATAAAACCCCCCCAACCCAAATGTCTCATAAGCCTCTCTTTCTTTCTACTTCTTCACTAAATTACTTAAAAATCAGACAGTAGCAATAAGCTGTTCAGCACCTAAGGCTTTGCTATAAATGCAAAAACATGAGAATCGAAAATAATCCACCAAATTTAAAAATAGCCAGGCACATAAACAGCTAGAAATATTCCTTGGCAATAGAGAAAGGAACACTTAAATTAATCAGTGTGATATTTAATACAACCTCTAAAATGCATTTTTCTCTACTTGTCTGATTTTAAGGGATGAAGAGTAAACATATTGCAATTGTATGTCATTATGAAGCTGACAATACCCAAGCCATTGGATTAAGTACATGCCCACCTGGAAGTGAGGCCAAATATGAAAACTACATTACTGAAAATATTTTCTTTTATTATTTTTCTCCAAGAAAGCTGCCATATAATACATTTATCAGGGAAAAAAACCACAGTTTGAAGTCCTCTCAGGGTTTCACATTTGTCCTTGCAGGTATATGATACAAAGAATGATCCAAAACAAACCTTCTAAGTATGTACTGCAAGTTCTTTTCATTTGCATTGTACAAATGATCCCAGTTGCCACTAAGATTTGATTGCATAGCACTTATTGGAATGGAAATAATTGTTGTTTCATACACACTGTGTATGAAAACATCCAGAACTAAGTAAGAGTGGGAATGGAACTTCCCTCACCCCCTAAATTAGAAAAATTATGCAGTAAAATGAACCCTCCTGGGATAAGTAATACTCACATGTATTGGAAATATAAAGGATTTCTTTGCAAATATAGTCTAGCTTGCAGATAACTACTTTTTCTATTACCAAAATGCTAAGAATTACAAACACAGCATTGTGACCATTCCTGGTTAAACTTGTGGCACATACTTATTGGGAAACATTTTCTTCTTTCAAATCATCTTGGTACTAATTTTGTTTTGTCCCAGAGGCAAGGAATCAGGATGCAAATCAGCATTAAAAAATGGGGCTTCGTAAGTGAAGTTATTTCTCAGAGCAGTACCTTAGTCAGAGCTGCAATTCTTTGTGCTAGTTCAGCCTCCACTTCGGGTAAGGTTTCAGCCTTCCTCATTGTCTGCTGCAGCTTCTGCTCAGCCAGCTCTAGACGCTCTTGCAGTTGTCTGTTTTTGTCTTCCAACTGAAGGCCAAAGATAGATGTAAACAAACAGGTGTAAAAAAAAAATAACCAGACCTAAGATTTTCCTTTCTTTCTTAGGTATCGGGGAAGTAATCAAAACTCATTACATAGGCATAGATACTCCACAACCTGGGAGAGCTCTCTTGAGAGTTATTGTCTCTAGCATGGAACAGTGTAGGCTGCCAGTTTCACTAACAAGGAGTGATCTGAGCCTCAAAGATCATACAAAGGTGGAAAAAATGAGTTGTAAAATTGCACTAACGAAGATGAACAAGAAGGTCCTCTGATCGATAGGTTGTTTATTTGAGCAAAATGAATGTATCGGTGCCAGTAAAATCAGAATTTTCTAGATGGAAATATTGAGTCCATTTCACAGAAAAGTTTATGCATGAGCTAAAATGGAAAAGAAGTAAAATTCCAAAAGAAGAGAATTACCAGCAAAGTTTCTGAACAAATTGTCAAATGAAATTTTATGAACTAATGCAAATCATAATATATTAGGAAATGTTAAAACTGAAATTTCACTCATGGTTGCTATTTGCTTAAGTTGGCAGTGATATTGCTCATCATGAAACTACAATCAGTTCTCATTTTACAGAGGTGAAACTGATTAATGTGTGATAATCATTAAAGAGCCAAAGGAGAACTTTTGATAAATTTTGCACTAATTTCTGGCCTACTGAGAAACACCACATGATTAAGACTTTTTTTAACAGCTTGATACGTGTTTCCTAGCTTCCTGTTCATTCCTGATAATAGAAGATATAATGAAACAGAAGTGTGCTTTGAGAATCTTTTTTAATCCTTCAAAGCATGAAAAGGTAGGCTTTTCACATCACTATGCTGCAAATCATTGTTAAGTCTGCCTGTTTGTATTCTAAGCCTGGTTCTATTGATCACTGCTTTGAGGGGTTAGACGTCTGCAGCACAGCATGATTTACATTGGCAGCAATAAAACAGAGTTTGAGTTCTGACTGATTCTTTAACTTCGCTGAGGAAGCAGTCACATAAATATATATACATACATACACAGTGATGTAAGCATGTGTGTGTAAATATACCTGCATAGAGTCATAGAAGCAGATATTATCAGATTATAAAGGCTTATTTCCCATATAGTATTTTATGTTGTTTGAAGACAAGATAGGTGAAAAAAAATATAATTAAGAAGTCTGATACCGAGGCTGAGGAGAAATTCCATCTTTTACAATTTGAATTATATTAATTTCATGCTAGCTTTCAGTTCACATTCTAATTTTCATATTACAAACACTTTACACTTCAGCTTTTGAATCACTATGGAAACAAAGTACCACATGAGAATGCTGTACAATCATGCTTTTTATCTTATACTCTTTTTTAATAAGTAGAAATCATTAGAAGAAAACATTGTATGCAAATTTTGATCTTTCCTGCAGAAGGGATTTTTTTTTTTTTTTTTTTTTTTGCTTATACTATTTTTTTGATTTGGCTTGTTTTTTTTGTTAAAAAAAAAATTCAGAAAATTGTTAGATAAGAAGCGAAGGTAATTCTTTACTTAGGGAATAAACTATGTGCATTTATGCAAAATACTATCAGAACACACAGCTATTTCCCAGTGTTGAATATACACCCTGACATGTAGTCATAGTTGTAGAGGCTGATATAAAGCTTAGAGATGCTGAATAAATTTTTTTAGATAAACTAATCTGTTGATTAAAAAATGAACATATTAAACTAATGTAAACCTCCTATCTTCCCCCTGCTTAGAACTAATATTCACTGTATATGAAGAAAACAACTGAGTAACATTTGCACCTGACGGAGGATGGCTTCCTTGTTTGCCAGTTCATTTTCTAGCTTATCGTTCATGTCATGTATGGAGGTGGATTCTCTCTGAGCACTGAGGTAGCGCTTTTCCAGCGTAGTTATTCTTTCTTCCATATCTTCCTTTTGTGCCATTGCCTATTGTGACCAAAAAAAACACCCATCAAACCCCATGCAATTAAATTGCTACATCATTTTATACCAGTTTAATTTTCACTAGATGCTAACAGTAGACCGAGACAAAGTATACTCAGAAGTAATTTTTCTGCTTTAAAGAGAATTTATTTCCTTTGTGATTTCTTGCAAATATGATGTTTAAAGTGGTACTTCAGCAAACAGAAACAATGCTCATTTTTTTATATTTTTCTAGTTTCTATATTTTTCAGTGCAAAAAAGCAATACCAAATTCAGCTCACATTTACTTGCGTGCTTCTCAAAACAACATAAGGTTTGATCAGAAAATAGAAAAACTGATATAGGTACATAATAGTAGAAACATAGTTCAATGATGTGGGGGAAAATTGTATATGCACATTCTTGGATCTCACTAAAATTTTATTTTTAAAATATTAAAATAGGAGCTAGCCATCCACGCATATTGAGAACAACCTCATAAGATAGATACTCTGGAGAGTACTAAGGAGTACCACAAATTTAAAGAGGAAGAAAAAAAACTGATTACATTTCCATTTATTCAGAGAAGGGAATAGCATATTACAACAGGGGTAATGAAGTTACCACACGAGTAAATATTATAATTGATTATATAAATAGCATCATTTTATAAAACCACACAGGAGTTTTAAAAATGTACTTTAGACAATCTATATTACCAGCACCCTTATCTAACAGAGTTCATCTTGAAAAATTGAAATAGGTGAAAACTGGCCAGAATGCACTCTAGTTATGCTAAATCCCAAAGGAGCTGGCCTTTCTCCTATTTGAGTTGCACATATGCACACCCACTTTTATAAGAGGGGATTTGTATAAAGAGATTTCTAGTACTATTTCTTAATGTAAATTATGTGTTTCCAATGTACAAGGGCTTTTGCCAGTACTCGCCTTTTGCTACCCATATTCATTGGCCTCCATAAGTTTGTAGCGGGTAACACAGGAACAACAGTCAAGAAACAGGAAGCAAGTGTGATGAACTCCTTACCTCTCTAATGTCTCTCTGATATTTACTGTTCATTTCCTCTGTTTTAATGAGCTCCTTTCTGGCAGTCTCTGCTTCCTGCTCCACCTCTCCCACACGGGAAGACAGTGCAGCCAAACGCTCCTTCATTTGTGCCATTTCATAGTTTTGCTTTTCCAGTAGTTCCTGAAGTTCAACAACTTGACTGGCTTCATCATTGGAGTCTATGGAGCCATTTGATAGGCGCTGTTGGCAAAGAAGTGACATTATTTATTAGTTATCTTTTAATACAGAATTTATGCAAAGAATTTCTAAGACAAAGATTATTGTAAAAATTGCACAAGCAACTAGGAAGAGAAAAACACAATAACTCTCATGCTAGATAAGACAGGTGTAGTTACAAAAAAAATTGTAAATATTCTTTCACTATCTAGGGATTCCAGAATGTAGCACCTCATAGAGAAATAAGTTTCTCTATTAAGAGCAGAGTACTGTTAAAGAACATCATGCAGGAGTACTGGTCTTTAAATGCACTCGTTGTCCTTCAGAGGGTAGGGAGCATAGGAGTGTATATATGAAATATTCCTAGCAAGTTCTGAAAGGAAACCAAGCTTCCTTTCATTAGCACTTCCATGTTATTGTCACCAAAATATATTTAAACAGGAATCTTGTCAAAAATTCAAAAAGAACTTTGCTTATTGGCTTTAACTACATTCTTTCCCCAATCAGCTATAATATGAATCCAGATTAAGACCACTTGCCCTTCTGCGGATCACTAAATAAAGTTATTTTACTCTAAAAATTCATTATATCAAACAACTCTGTTCCAAAATTGCTTTCTTTATACTAGTTAATTATACTACCTTGACTTTTTATCCTAGCTGCTGAATCATCACAGATCTACTTTCAGGACACTATGATAAAATGATAATAGTAATTAAAAATCTGATTTACACTCACTTTGTTGTTCTGAAAGTGTTCATTTAGTCTACTTAAAATCCCATTATTATGCAGCAGTCAGATATGTAAACAAATAGTACTCAAAGAGGATAAACATTATAACCATC
The DNA here is from genome assembly GCA_025448015.1 of Bolborhynchus lineola. Classification (NCBI taxonomy): domain Eukaryota; kingdom Metazoa; phylum Chordata; class Aves; order Psittaciformes; family Psittacidae; genus Bolborhynchus; species Bolborhynchus lineola. The sequence continues at coordinate 46,782 of JAOEHX010069697.1, forward strand.
ACACTTTATTTCATTGTGCAAATTTGAGATAACTCTTTTTTATCTATGATAATTATAATCTGGTATACAGTTTTAATCTCATACAGCAATTTTAGCAGTTGTCACAGATGAACAAATTCTACTTTGCATTGAATTTGCCCTACAGCTGTCTAAATAGTGGTTCCATGAATTGCTGCAAGGTTATAAGCAGCTAAACAGCAAATCTGAAAAGTAATAAATGGCATGTGAGCATGAAGCTTATGTGATATAAACCATGATACTTTTGAAATGGCAAGCTGCATTATATAGAATCATAGAATAGTTAGGCTTAGAAAGGACCTGAAGATCATCTATTTCCAACCCCCTGCCATGTGCAGGGACACCTCACACTAAACCATGTCACCCAAGGCTCTGTCCAACCTGGCCTTGAACACTGCCAGTGATGGAACATTCACAATTTCCCTGGCCAACCCATTCCAGTACCTCAACACCCTTACACTAAAGAATTTCTTCCTCATATCCAATCTAAACTTCCCCTGTTTAAGTTTGAATCCATTACCCCTTGTCCTATCACTA
>JAOEHX010069698.1:0-13932 GCA_025448015.1 Bolborhynchus lineola
CACACACACACACACACACACACACACACACACACACACACACACACACACACACACACACACACACACACACACACTCTACACAGCTGGCAGTTTGAATAAATACAACTGGCAGACTGTTTGAAAAAACAGTATAAACAGCCATCATTTAACATAAAAGTTACAAAAAGCTGTGCATAAAAATAAATTCCACTGTTACTGAGAAATAAATTCCACAGTTAAGTTTATTAGCTAACTGGAATCTTTCTTACCTGTACAGCAGTAATGCTCCCTGAAACACTCGCTAATGCACAGTTGAAGCAGCTGTTTCAATGCGATGTAATTTTTCCCTGTGAAATATGAAAACTTTCTTCTCAGTTTCACTTTGCTGCAAGCTCTGGCAATACTACTGCTCCATAAAGTCAAAATCCTTGTTCAGAAGACAAAGTACAAAGCATTCAATTGAAAAAATCTTCCGGCAGCATGTGCATTAGGCTATCCTGTGAGTAGCTGTCCTTCTTCCTCAATTGAAATTCACAGCGTACTTCACAGCTATGCTGATTTATCGGCATATAGTTAACTGTTAGCAAGCATTTGGATGCAGTAAACAAACAAAATGCTCAGCAGAGCTTAACTTGATCACTTGGTTTGTCAGATTTTAAATGCAAGCTGCTTCTGTGTGCTCTCCTCTCTTTCTAGTCTTTCTTGTTAGCGCAGTTTGTTATTAGTCAGATTGCCACGGGCAGGGAGGTAGGCGTAAATAAAGAGACTTCTTGGCTTTTGACTCAGCCTTTAAGCCCTTCCCCACCAGAGAGCTTTAATCTGCCAGTGTCATTTAATACAAGATACAGCTCCACCTTGAGACAGATCAGCTCCTCCTCCTGCAATTTCTCTCACCTCCTTTTTTCCTTATCTAAGTGAAACTCGGGAAACAAAATTCAGCTAAACACCTCCTAGGTTGCTTAAGGTCTGTTAATGGTTGGTTTTTAAGAACAATAAACATCCACTGCAGCTCTTGCAATTGTTTGCTTGGGCAGATCTTGCATTTAATTTATAGCTGCAAATGCTTGCTTTAGAAACTGAAAGCATTCCAGGCCAAATACCCTCCACAAAACACGTAAGGGAAACCTTGTCCTCAAGAAAATACGTCAATAACAATGAAGTGTAGGATTCTTCAAAAATATAAATGAAATAATGCAGATCTCAATTCAGTCTGCTCAATGTGACAGGGGTAGGGATGAGTATGTACAGTTTCACATACTTTATTTCTGAGGAAAATAAATTGTGGAATATTAGTGCTTATTCTTGCACAATGATTGCAGGCAGTCCTTTTAAAACTGCCTATCTTGTTCTGTGGCAAGAAAAATGGGTTGATTGTAATTGTCTGTTCTACAGATGTTAGCATCGTGTTTTGGTATCTATCCATGCGAGATTGCATAGTATTTGCATGAAACAATACTTTGATAAAAAACATTCTAGTTTAGGGGGATAGGGTATTCTTCAAGGCATGTTTTGTGCTTAAGGGATTATTTTCTTTGTGCTCATAAACAAGTAATTAGCAGTTACAGTAGGGCTACAGGAAAATGTTTATTCTATGCAAGGAAGATTTTCCTCATTCCTCCAGCACTGCATGGGATGGTTTTATATGCTGCAAATATTACTTCCTTGTCCATCTATTGCCACAGACACGCAAAACCTTTTGGTGAGCGGCAAAAGGTCTGGTGGTTCAGTGTATTTACCCTGTAGAGTATAACATTTCTGGTTGGTTCTCATTGTGTTCTGGATTACTTTACAGATTGTTTGATACAGCCTCAATACCACTCAGATTCCTGTAACCTCTTTTTAGCTGTTAGTTCTCCAGATAGCTTCATTTGCCTTTAAAGGGGTATTGTGACATACTGTTTCATGCGGTGAAGGCTATTGAGGTCTTGTCCTATACATACATACATACTACATACATATACATGTATATCTACACACACATATACATAAATACATATAGATAAACACATATACACATATATACATATAGACATGTATACATGCCTTTGCTTATTAGGATGAGCTCTTTTAGTAATTTTCCACAGAAAAGATATGTAATTTAGCAAAATAATAAAGAAAGATAACATGTTTCTAAGGAAAGGCAACAATTTTATTTCCATTCATTTCAACACATCGCTAATTTGATTCTATTTTGCTACTTTTAATGAGCCTTGCCACTCTATCTTGACTTGCAGACATTTGACTGTGTCCCGGGTTCAGCAGTAGCAGCCATTTTCTCCTTCTTAGTAGCTGGTACAGTGCTGTGGTTTTGACTTTAGGCCTGGGAACAGCGCTGGTTTTTAGTTACTGCTTAGTAATGTTTACTCTGACCAAGGTCTTTCTGAGTCTCATGTTCTGACAGGGAGGAGCGGAAGCCTGGAGGAAGCAGAGACAGGACACCTGACCCAAACTAACCAAAGAGGTATTCCATACCATAGCACGTCATGCCCACTATATAAACTAGAAACAGTTACCCGGAAGGGTTAGATCACTGCTGGTAGGACTAGGTATCAGTTGGCAGGTGGTGAGTGGTTGTATTCTCTTCCCTTGCTATTTCCCTTATCATTATTATTATTGGTGGTAGCAGCAGTGGTTTGTGTTATACCTTTGTTGCTGCACTGTTCTTATCTCAGCCCGTGGGGATTCTTCATTCTTTTGATTCTTGTGAAGCCTCTGGTGAGCCCGTGGGGATTCATTATTCTTTCAATTCTCTTCCCTATCCCTCCGGGAGCAGGGGAAGGAAGAGGGGGGGATTGAGCTAGCAAGCTATGTGGCTGAATGGATTTACGCCATGACAGACTGTTAAAGCTCAAAGATTCTCAGCTACCTGTGTCCAGGCAAATAAATCATCATATTCTTTATTCATTTTGAATTTATGAATTGCAAGTCAGATTCTTTCTAATTTTTTACCAAACATATTACAGGTGCTCACACTTACATTCATAGAATGGTTTGGGTAGGAAAGGACCATAAAGACCTAGTGAGTAGGAAGGGACCAAAAAGATCTAGTTCCAACTCCCCTGCCCCACAAATGCGCACATCCTGCTAGACTAGGTTGCTCAACACTTCCAGGGATGGAGTGTTTGCATCTTCTCTAGGCAACCTCTTCCCAACACCACTGTAAAGAACCTCTTCTTAACATCTAATCTAAATCTACCATCTTATAATTTAAAGCCATTCCCCCTTGTTCTGTCCCTACATCCACTTGTAAAAAGTCCTCTCTAGATTTCTTGTATGCCCCTTTTAGGTAGTGGAAGCTGCTGTAAGGTCTCCCTTGAGCCTTCTCTTCTCCATCTGAGCAAGCCCAGCTGTCTCAGCCTGTCTTCAAAGGAGAGGAGCTCCAGTTCTTTGATTATCGTTTTGGCCCTCCTATGGACTCACTTTAACAGGTCCACACACTTGTTACGTTTTGGGCTGTAGAACACAGTAGTCCTGTGGGGTTTCATGAGAGCAGAGTAAATAGGCAGGATTACCTCCTTCAATCTGCCTGTCATGCTCCTTTTGATGCAGCCCAGGATATGATTGGCTTTCTGGGCTGCGAGCACACACTGCCCACTCATGTTGAGCTTCTCATCAATCGACACCCCCAGGTCCTTATTCACAGGGCTGCTCTCAATCTGTTCTCTGCCTAGCCTGTATTTGTGCTTGGGATTGCCCTGATCCACATAAGGACATTGTACTTGGCACCTTGCACACTTCACCTGTGGTTAATTTCCTTGAGATAGATACTCATATGTTAAAACATCATTCTTTGTTTTCAGGTAGTAGCCAGAAGAGTAAAACCTGATCACAAAAAAAAAAATTCTAGAAACCAACTACTAAGAACAGGAAAGCATTTCCTATGATTAGGAAATTAGGATTTTTAGTTGTGTATGATTACACAACTAAAAATCATAGAGAATAGTTACCAATAATGTTCGTCATTCCACAGACTGCATGTTTAAAAATTTTATAAAAATACTGGTTTTCTACCATAGTTTTATGAATCATTAAGCAGGTTATTATAAAGAATGTGTTCCTTCAAGTACATCTGCATGGACAGTGTGGAACTGACATGGAGTTTATATGCTGTACTTTAAACAGTCACCTTTATTAATTGCCCTGACAATTCTAAAATTTGTGAAGCTGTATGAATAACATCTAAAACTGTCAGGCTTACTTAATTCCTAAAAGGCCTTAAGCTCTTATGTCATTTCTCTTTATTTCTTCTTAAAGTACATCATTTCCATAGATCAGAAATGAGATCATATCCCTCTAATTATACATACACTGTGCATAATTCTCCCTAAACTAGTGAGTCTTCTTCTTAGTATATACATGTAGAGATAGAAGTTTTAATCCTACTACGCATGTAAGCATTGTATAAAACCGTTAAAAGAGAATGTTCTAAAGCTGTGTACAATGTTTCGTTAAATTCTGTTTTGTATGTCAAGTTGTGCATGTTTTTATTTTCAAACGGTATGCATTGCAAAAGAAATATCCGAGTCTTAATTACATAATTTGTAAATTTTTGTACAACTAGAAATTACCCTGGAAGGCTCTTCCGGAATCCATTGTTTTTTTCCTATCAATACATTCCCTTCATTCAGGAAAATTCTGAAGACTACAGGGACACCCATAAGAAGCAGTGGAAAGCTTTCTCACACCCTTTCATTCAGAACTTACTAGTACCACCTCGAGATTACTTTGAAGAAACGTTTTCCGTATAAAGGATATTAATTTTAAATTAGGCTTACAATTTACAGAGTAGTCTTCAAAATATGAACTTTCACAGGACCCTACATATTTTTTAGTAAATCTAGTATATAAAATAACAGAAGAAATAAGGATCTGCATGTGCTTTTTCAATGGAGGGTAAAGCTCCCCTTGCTTATCATTCACAACTCATCATCACTTCCCAGTATGCACATAAGGAGCCACTGATTCCACACAAGATGTATAAGCCAAATAATCTATCCTACCATATGTGCAAGAGTCTGCTTGTCCATACCCACAACTCTTCACCCATATTTTTTGCAACACCAACTCTTTTAACTTCGCATAAGTATTGGTCTTAGAGCTTAAGATACTATATCGAAAAGAAATATTCATGTGGAACAACTAAGTAGCATCTGAATATTCAAACCTGAGAGAGCAGTTTGAGGGACTCTTGAAACTCATATACATAGTATATCTGAAAACTCCATATGCAGACAGAGTTATCAAGGATAGTCTTAACTCAGCAAGCTCATAGAAAATAGCACACAGGCACACACGAAACAAGCAAACAAAAAAACCTCAATACAATACAATGTAGCTACCATTATGGAAGCTACCAATGCCTACTATAAGTCCAATCCAGAGACTTTCTCTTCCATGACAAAGGAAATTAGGAAAGGTTTTCTTGAATTGTAAATTTCATTACAGTCAAATGAACAGGAAAGAAACAATTTAGATTGGCATTAGGAAAGAGAGCTGGCTATTTTTTAGGTATCCATTTATTTAATTCAGCTACAGAAGAAGTGTTTCACGGAACTATTGCCCCTTTTTTATGCATTGAGACAGGTCTTACTCAAAACTTTTTCTGCTTTGAACACACTGTGTGGCTTTTTGCAGTCATGAACACACTGAAATTATGTAAACAAAGGTTAGGGTTCCCCCTTAAAAGTGATATGCAAGCCTAGTGACTATTCTCTAAGTAAAAATATGGCTTAATTTTTCCATGGTCCTTATTGAGAGGCAATTCTCTGCCTCTGAAAAATCTTCTGAAAAGGATCTTTGATTTGTAAGAAAAAAATCAGGCTAAAGGAGCAACTTTCTGTTACCTTAATCCTGTTTTTATGTAACTAAATGAATTTAGATCTATATGCATATACCTAAAATGTGCAAAAATATACATATATGACATTGTATGTATTGTTAATCATCATCTTCATGCAAAAATCATATTCCCTGAAGTAAAGTATTTTGAAGAAAGGTGTATTGAGCCTACTATTCTTTATTTTTCATTTTTTAAGATAAAAAGTCACATGATACTTTACGTTTTCTGCTGTAGTGAACACATTTTATCCTAGTACCCTTAGCACCATAACTCCTTACAAAATGCTAACTTCTTGATGATTTAATAAAAGATGATGTAGTGGCTGCAAATAGCCTTTATATTGGAAATACATGAAACTAAGTTGATTCCTCTTTCACACTTCTTGTTTAGCAGTCCTTCTTTATCCTATTACTCAGCTCATTGTATATGTGTAAACAGTTCTCTAATTTGCACTATTTCCTTCTTCAGTATTTGTGCAATAGATCCTGAATCTTCTATTTTGTTTACTCACTGACAGAGAACTCCCAATTTTGCACAATATAAGTTTAATATCAAAATTAAAATCTTCTAACTTATTCTGAGATAATCTGTCTTGTTCATAAGGTTGATGTTAGAGTGACAGATGTCCCTTGATCTGAGAGAACAAGTAGATTCTCCTCTCCTCCTGAGCTTGGCAATATTCAAAAAACTGCCTAGAGGTGACTGATCGGTAGAGAACAAAAGTCACCCAAAAACTTGCAGCCTTCAGTTATGATGAATCAGATACATGTTTTTTAAAAGGTACTCTGCTTCCCAATGACCAAAGAAGAGAAAAAAAAAATCACGAGTCGTGGTTTGGCATCATACAGCATGCTGGCAACCTAAAAACCTCCCTACCAGTCTGCTTGTACTCCATTTTCTTACTAAATTTTGCAGTCTAAGAAGCATTATTGACCTTGCATTACTGTGTATTTAGAGTGAAATTATACTCTCCACTACCATATAGGCATTTGAAACTTTTTTAAAACCAAATGGGTTAAAGTGCCTTTTATCCATGAAGAAGAGAAAATCCAATGTAAAATTAACAGAACTCTGATTTCTGTGGGCTTTGACTTCTTTTCTAATTATGGACTTCTAGTCAATATCCTGTGAGGTATATTTGAATAAAATTTAAATAGAAAAAAGCCATTGCAAGTTTATATATGCCGGCTATGTTCTAGCTACCTTTTTTTTTCAAAATATGATAGTCAGCCAATTAGTTACCAACTGCAGCTCTAAGAAGTCAGCTTCACATTATAGTTACAAATATTCCAATAGAAGTATAATCAGACTTCTGACTTTCATGTCTGACAGTAGCTGAATGCCTAGCTCTCACAAGACCTTTGAAAGAACATTATTTCAATACCAGTAGCTGGTGCAACCCAGAGGTAAAAGAACTGTCAAAAGCTTTTGAAATAAATAATGGAATATTTTTATCTGTACCACATTCTTTTAAAACCAAAATTGCTTGGTCTTCTGTTCCAGAGATGGAGGGTAGAAAAATACACACATACACATGCTGTACGAATTTACAATGTACTTTTGATGTTCTTTTTGAAATTACAACCTAAGATGTTCACAATCCCAGTTGAACTGCTAATTTTGGATTCATCTGTCAGTAGTTTAAAAAGTTTACTGCTAGCATGCAAAAGTGCAGATATGTTAATATACTATAAATCCTTTAAAGGGAAAAGAAAAGAAGGGAACAATAATCACTGTGTGTGCTGTAATCAATAATGAAAACAAACAAAATAACATTATTTATATTTACATTAATTTTTTTCAGTGTCAAAATTCACTATTCTTAGTATTTTTCAGTAAGTCTGAATAGGAAAACATGAAATACTGAAACTGCTGTGTAAACTGATCTGCTTTCCTTTTGGCTATGAATACTACATTGACTTTACTATCTGTGGTGGTGTGTTCCCCCTTCTTTTCTTTTCGAGCAATAGCCACCAATGGTAGTCACAGTGGCTGCATCTGGTTTAAGCTGGCTTCTGGGAAGACAGATAACACAATATCTAAGACAACCTAATACAGATAACCCAATACCTAAATCTTGCCTAACAGCTGAGGGCTATTTGATCATGCCCCAACTTTTTTGCTATGCAAATATAAGTCAATCATCATACTCCATAAATAATGGACAACCCAAGGCCCATTGACCTCTCCTGCAAGAGAGGGAACTGAATGCCCCTCTTGAGTAGAAACGCTTCTCCCATTTAGTCCTTGGGGCTGAGGGAATCCTTATTGCATCAGATACTTTGTAAGTCAATTGGGAATAAGCACAGTGAAACTTTGAAAACTTAGTGAAGTGGTAGTAAAGGCTGACTGCGCACACATAATCCTTTAGATATAAACTTTTGACCAAGTCTAGGACTAAGTCTGGATTCAGCTGCACCTAAACTCCAATCAGAAAGATGTTTAGAAAGTAAAGGGAGCCTTTCTTAACCTCATGACTCAATGGCAGGATGTCCCTAACAGTTTTTTTCTGACCCTGTCCTCTGCGCAGTGAATACTGCAGTGCACCTTGCAATTGAAATTTGATAAACCACTGTCACATTTCCTATCAAACTTTGTTAAATTTCTATTTTATAACAATAATAATATTGTTGCTTTTCTTTTACGAGTGATGTGCGTCACTCCATCAGCAACAGTATCCTGTTAAACATAAATGAGTTTCTACATGCTAGCTATGCCTAAGCCTATTCATGATAATGCATGCCTGTGCATAACCTAATTGTACATTATAAGCTTCTGCTGTTTCACAGAAATCCTGCTGAACTAGATTTTATCAGGCAACTTGGAAAAACACTTGAGTAAACTCTGCAGCAGTCAATAAAATTTGGAATATCACTAGGTTGCAAATAGCCATAGTATTTAATTATTTTCTTTTGAGGATATTATATACATACTCAGTAAAATTCACAGACCAAACATAAGGCAAATACACTAATAAATTAATATTTAATATCTGCTTTGAATATTTTTTGTCTTCTTTCTGATAATGCATATCCTTTACAGAGGCACAGATCTGTGTTCTGAAGTCCCTCTTGAATATGTAATACAGGAACTGAAGCAAGTGGGTGCACAGGTCAAAGAACACTGCTTGGACCTGAAAAGTCATAGGTCATTGGTAGTGTCAAAAAGACTAGTAGATCTCAACAGCTGGAAGCATGCCACTCACCACACTGACTTCCCAATACAGGACTGATGCCAGCTAATTATCAGTCCAAAGTTCTTTAGTTAAGTCCAAGTTCATCAACCTATTGTCTCTTTTTTTAATGTGTGGGTGCTTCAGGGATAATTTTTCTCAGCTACCTTAAGATGACAGTCTCTGGAATGCATTACTCTAGAAGTCCTTGTAATTCATTGAGTTGTCTAGAAGTTAGCTAAGAATTGGAGAAGCTATTTTTAGGCATCTACAATGGCTTAGATAAATCCTATCCTAAACCCTATTCTGAGGTTAGCAGCCGACAGAGTATACCAGATCTGGGCTCTGGCTGAGATGGAGTTGATTTTCTTCACAGCAGGCTGTATGGTGTTATATTTTAGATTTGTAGCTGAAACGGTGTTGATAACACACCAGTGTTTTGACTATTGCTGAGCAGTACTTTTACAGTGTAAAGCTTTCCTGTTCTTCCAGCTCTGCCCTGCTATATGTAGGTTGAGCATGGGCAAGAAGCTGAGACGGGCCATAACCAAGGCAGCTGAACCAAACTGACCAAAGGGCTATTCCATGTCATGTAGTGTGATGCTTCATAATAAAACCAAAGGGATGACCATTCTGTGGCAAGATGCTTCTCAGAGACGGGATGGGCATTTATCTATGCATGTGAGGTGATAAGTGATTATCTTCTCATTTTGGGGATTTTTTGTTGTAATTTGGTTTGGTTTTTTTCCTCCTCTGTCCTTCATTTATTGAACTATCTCTGCCTTGATCTATGACTTCTTTTTATTATTATTTCAGGTTTTTTTATTTCATTTGTTTCTTGCTTGCTTTTGCACTTTCTGTTCTCCTCCCCATCCCACTGTGGGTGGAGAGTGGGCAAGCAGCTGTATGGTGCTCAACTGCCTACAGGGTTAACCCAAAACACAGAGGTACAATAAAGCTCCCCATGTCTAAATTCAGAAGATCTATGTTCCTGTTTTATACAATATCTGAGTAATTAGATTTTTTTTTTTTAGGAAATGGTAGAACTGGAAAATAAATTCTCCTTGTTTCAGCTTTGTCTGCTTCTGAAAAGTCTGTAGGTAAAGTCACCCTTCTGTGGTGCAGTTCCTGAATGAAAAAGGCTGCAAGAAGATTTGACTCTGCCAAAGTGGAAAGAAGATATGAACCTACCTCTGCCAATGATTTCATTTTTGGCTTCTATTCTGAAATAGACATTTATTTTTGGAAAGCAACTTTACCGTGCTTTAAGCCCAGCCAGCAACCCAGAACCACACAGCCACTCTCTCAGTCTCCCCTGTTCCTCCCCCAACTCCCAGAGGGATGGGGAAGAGAATCGAAAGAAGGTAACTCCCATAGGTTGAGACAAGAACAGTCCAGTAACTGAGGTATAACACAAACCACTGTTGCTAACACCAATAATAATAATGATAAGGGAAATAACAAAGGAAGAGGATACAACCACTCACCACCCGCCAACCAATACCCAGCCCAACCCAACAGTGATCTAACCCTTCCAGGTAACTCTCCCCAGTTTATATAGTGGGCATGATGTGTTGTGGTATGGAGTACTCTTTGGCTAGTTTGGGTCAGGTGTCCTGTCTCTGCTTCCTCCCAGCTTCCCCTCCTCCCTGGCAGAGCATGAGGCTCAGAAAGTCCTTGATCAGACTAAACATTACTGAGAAACAACTAAAAACATCAGTGTTATCAGCGCTGTTCCCAGGCTGGAAGTCAAAACCACAGCACTGTACCAGCTACTAAGAAGGAGAAAAATGACTGCTACTGCTGAACCCAGGACAAACTTTTAAAAATGCAAGGGTTATATTAGTCACTATAGAAATAAACACGTTAGGTAGGGTAAATATTATAAAAATTTCTGAAATAAAAAAAAAATAAATATATATATATATTTAAAGTTTCCAGAAGACTTCAATCTATTAAAGGAAATGCATAGCTATATCTAATCACATTTTCCATTCCACAGAAGGAATGTTAGATTTGTATGCCTCAGGTGCATAAAATGTGTTGAAAAACATTTAAGGGTGTTTTTTGATCAGTTCAGCATGCTGTAGCGATAGCTCGGCTTGCAATTTTGATAGCACAACTTTGGTTCTAGCATCAGACTAAGTTCTGTTTTATTTCGAAAAAGAGAACAGACATAACACTTTTTTAATGCAATATTTTTTTTATTTAAGCAGATATGGTCTCCTGCTTTGCTTTTATGCAGACAGATAGTGCAGACCAAATGAAACTTTGAGTTCACCTTTGAGGTGAGAGTAAGATTTTTTTTTTTCATATATAGCAGACTGTATCTTATCTTGGAGTGTCCTCTGTGGTTCAGATCTTGTGAATCTGGGTTTCTTACATGGATCAAGGACATTAGTACAGTAAACCCAGACATTTTCCCCTCCGTAAAAGGGAAGAAAATTCTCTTTAGATGGAAGAAAGAAAAATCCAATTTTGTATCCTCAGGGGTAAGGGATAAGGGCAGGAGTGGGAATATTTCCAGTAAAAAGAAAATCAGAAAGTAGGTCAGTTAAGAGTGAACTTTCTTTCTTTCTGCTGTTGCAGAATAGGGTAAAGTAGTGACTGTACTGAGCACATCACTGGCTGTGGTTACATTGTTGCACACCCTTACCTTTTCTCACTGACAGTGATGGATGCAATAAGCAGGAATATATACATTACTTTTGCTTCACAAAATCTATTGCACACACTACCTGCTATGTACCTTGCCTATATATAGAGTCTTTTATGAACACTTAATCTTTGTAATTATGTCTCACTTTCAAGTAGGATTGTATAGATGGAGCAGCTTTGTTTAGAACCCAAAGTGAGAACAGTTTCTGAATTAATTTTCTAACATTGTTTTTTTTCCTAAATCTTTACCTGTTTTAAAGATTTAACTACAACTGACCATCTACTGGCAACTGCTCAAAGCCATATGGATTTCACTGCATCAGACCATGAGCAGGTGTGAGCTTCACTGTAGGACAGCTACTGAGTCAGCAGTAGGGACTGGTATTCTGAATGACATCAGGGATAGATTTTTTCATCAAAATCACCTACAGCATGGTGGACACCATCTCAGTCCAATTAATTTCAAAGAGTGTGGGTGGTGAATTAATACATACTGCTGTGCAATGTAGAGTGTAAGCTGACTGAATATATATAAATTATTTCTTCCCTCAGTTTTCAGGTTGTAGTTGAGGGTTTTTTTGAAACAATAATATAAATACTTTTTAAAATAATGATATTTTTTTTGGTTGGAGTGCCTTTATTGCACACTACCTATATTTAAATACCTGAAAACATAACATATATGGCATATATCTCTAAAATGACACATTAAAATAATATAGTTCAGAGTCAACAAGCCATATGATGTTAACTTAGAGAAATCCCAATAAATTGAGCAGCTCATTTAATGATAATATGATAATCTATGTTCATTTAAGAAGCATTAGTTTTTAATTTTACAGGTCCCTAGAGTCATCTTTGACTCATTCCTATAGTTATGAGTGGGGTAACACAGACAGTGATTCCACAGATGAAAATAATAAGCTAATCCAGTTTTGAAAGATGATAGAATTTTAAGAAAAAATGTATGCTCTGAATGCTACTTTAGTTGGTATTTCCTGTTCTAGTCTGTCATGGTTTAACCCCAGTAAACGATTAAGCACCACACAGCTCTCAGTGGGATGTGGGGGGAGAAAATTGCAAGGGTAAAAGTGTGAAAATCTGTGGACTGAGATAGGAACAATTTAATAACTGAAATAATAATAATAGTGCTAATAATAATTTGAAATGAAAACGAAAATAACAAACAGAGAAATAAAACCCAAGACAGAGAAATGATCAAACTAGATGATATTAAGGTCCTTCCCAGCCCTGACTATTCTATGCAATTGAAAACAATTGCTCACCACTGACTGATGCCCAACCAGTCCCCGAGCAGCAGCCCCCAGACAACATTCCCCCCCAGCTTTATATGCTGAGCATGGCACCATATGGTACGGAATATCCTTTTGGCCGGTTGGGGTGAGCTGTTCCAGCTGTGTCCACTCCAAACTTCTTGTCCACCCCCATCCTACTCACTGGTGAGGTGGGGTGAGAAACAGAAAAGGTCTTGACTCTATGTAAGCGCTGCTCAGCAATAATGAAAATATCCCTGTATGATCAGCACTGTTCCCAGGACAAAATCCAAAACACAGCCCCACTCTTGCTACTGTGAATAAAATCAACTGTATCCCAGCCAAAACCAGCACAGTCTACAAAACAGAAAATCAAAACTGCTGGTATATTAATTCATACTCTTTAAAAATATCCTTGCAATTCTGTGACATTTAGTATATAAATTTGGAAATACACCTTATTATCAAAGTTTTTTCAAATACATTCTTTCTCATTAGGTGGGTGTCAGTTTAGAAGTACTGGACACATTCAGTGAACTGCAAGCTAAAATATGAACTAAACCATGAATTCACACAGAACCTAGCTTGAAGATCACAGCTCTTCTGCTATGAAAATTGATCAGATTGATTCAGTTCTCAATGTAATTATCATTCTAAAATACTGAAGCAAAATTATATTTTTTAGTGTATCTAAAACGCAAAAGAAACAAGCACTGAAGACCAAGGGTCTGATGCCAGTACACTGATTTATCAAAGTATTGACCATCTTCCACAGCCATTCAGCATGAACTCATACATTCCTCAAGTAATCACTAATCTCAAAATCTAACAGATATTAATGAAAAAGCATTACACTTGGCTAGTAAACCAGCATAATTATGATCAGCCAATCTCTATTTTATTGTTGAATGTAAGAACAAAAAAATGCAGTGTATTTTTTCCATCCTTGCAATGTCTTCAAACTTCTACATTAACTGTTTCTGTGTTTCAGTTTCAGTTAACTTTTT
>JAOEHX010069704.1:0-12405 GCA_025448015.1 Bolborhynchus lineola
GACCTTAAAGCTCATCCAGTTCCAACCTCCTGCCGTGGGCAGCGACACCTTCCACTAGAGCAGGTTGCTCCAAGCCCTGTCCAGCCTGGCCTTGAACACTGCCAGGGATGGGCCAACCACAGCTTCTCTGGGCAACCTGTGCCAGCGCCTCAGCACCCTCACAGGGAAGAATTTCTTCCTTATATCTCATCTCAGTCTCCCCTCTGTCAGGTTAAAGCCATTCGCCCTTATTCTATCTCTACAAGCCCTTGTGCCATCATCAGTTTGTCTGCTGTTAAGGTCCAGAAGCTAGTGGATTTCAGCTAGGAGCGTTGTTGCACAGAGATAGTAAAACCAGTGTGATTCTCTAACTTTTCCTCCAGTTTTGTTTTTGAAGAGACAACTTCAGATGATCTTGAAATACACTGGGCATGTTGGTAATTTTATGGGAATACCACTTACCTGTTATAGGTAGTTTCTATTTTGAAATGCTTGGTTTAAGGTCTTTATTGCCTAACAGGTCTTGAAATAAGTATTTGGGATAAGCTGGTCTTTGAGTATGCCTAGAGTAACACAAACCTTTTCTTAAAAACAAGTCAGCCCCTTCATACTACTAATCTGTTGACAAACTTGAAGAAACTTCCTCATTAATATTGACAAACTGGCACACAAGTAAAGGCTGGCTTCATTTCACACCATAATCTGTTATTGCCAAGTCTAAAGAAGATTGCTAGAATTCACCTCCTGCCTCATTAGTGCTGCCAGGGATTAAATAAAGTTGTTTCTGTTTATTGCTTGTCTGCAGTGTAAGGTCTGTGTGCCTGTGCTAGCAACTTATGACACTTGTAGCAAGTTGATTGTAAAATCCAGTGTCTCCTAATCATCTTTTGGTCCCAATTTAGGCTTTTTTGTGACTTTTTTTACCTTTTTCCAGGTCTGAGAAGCATCTTAACTGGCTTAAGCAAGAGTGGAGCCCCAGAAAGGACTGGTGGCCAGCCTTCCATTTTAGCCGTTACTTGGGAAAAAGGAACTGGCAGGAAAATCAGAGCCTTTCCTATGAAAAAGCTCTGGTGGCTGGAATCTTATTGGGCAAGGGTAATACTAAGTGTTCTTTCCTTTTCACTGCATGGAACAGAGCTAATGTCTAGTTCTAGCCCTAATCAGATGGAATGCAGCTGATCTGCTTCTTGGAAGAAATGCAGTTTCTTCCTTCTAGGAAAGATTGTCTTTGAAGCATGAAGAACACGAGAAAAATATTCAAAGTGATTTGATATTTGACAGTGAGGCATGTTTTACATCCTGGTTTAGAATTATGGTTTATCTGTCCTTGTTGAGCAGTCACAATACTATTTATCTTGTTGTTTTACCTTCAAACCACAATTTCAAACATGCACAACACGTTCCTGAGTGAATTTTGTGAGGGTTTGCTTTGCTGGACACAGCTTTGGCAGTGTCTCAGCAAATACTGGGGTCGGTAAGGACCATGGAGGTGGTGTAATGCAGGAGGAAAGTGGTGGTGGCGTCTTGAGTGAAAACCATCAGCAGTTTGGTAAGATCGTGACCTCTTTAGTAGCATTCTTTTGAGGTGCTGCCAAATCCAAGTGGAGTGTCGGGCCAAAAAGCAGCTGCTACGCTGAGAATAAGAGTATGGTGTGGAGATGATGGTTCATTCCCTATTGTAAACTTTTGGTTGATAGGCAACTTGCTTGTCACCTTTTCTGGAACTTTGTCGTCTGGGCTTCTTAAAACAGTCTCTCATATTGGAAGTCTTTTTTTGCTTTCAGTAATTTGTTATCAAATGTCCCCCACTTTTCATTTCCAGATGGTTAATTGTTCCAGCTGTAATTTTCTTTAATGCAGTTTCTATGCTTATTGGTGTCAACACAAGCTTCTGTTTTCCTTCTCTAACAAAATAAGTTCATGTAAGAAATCAGTGTTGCTTTACATTGTCAATTTTACCTTCTGATTTACGTGAAGAGCAAAAATTAAAGAGAAGAAAATATTTTGTAAGATGCAGCATATGGTTATATAGAATCACAAACTGGTTTGGGCTGGAAAAAACCTTAAGATTATCCAGTTCCAGCCCGCTGCCATGGGCAGGGACACCTCCCACTAAACCATGCCACCCAAGGCTCTGTCCAGTCTGGCCTTGAGCACTGCCAGGAATGGAGCATTTACCACTTCTTTGAGCAGCCTGTTCCAGCATCTCACCACCCTCACAGTAAAGAAGTCCTTATATCTAGTCTGAGCTTCTCCTGAGTAAGTTTGAACCCATCACCCCTTGTCCTGTACATGCAGAATGTTTTCTGGGTCAAATGAGGATAGGTTATTTAAAGCTGCAATTATGCTCCAGTGTGCATAGAACCCTATAATGGTTTGTGTTGGAAAGGACCTTAAGATCATCTAGTTCCAACTCCCTGCCATGAGCATGTATTGGATTATTTTATTACCTTTCATTACTGAAAACTTACTTAAATGCTTGCATGTTATTTAAACAATTAAAGCATTTTGTATGTGCTTATATCATGCTATAACTTACAATGCCTTTCTGTTTTTCCCCTTAGATGACAAGTACTTTAAATACATATCCCACCAAGGTTGCAAAGCTCGGATGAAAAGGTTTCGGGTACTGAAGAAGTTTGTGCATAAGCACGATCCTGTCTACATGAGAATATCTGGTCTTTGAGTCTTCTGTACAGCCTTGATTAGAAGGCATCCTTAAGGTTCTTGTGCTTTTTCATCTTTGTGAAACTGACTTCTGTAGCTGGCATTCTAGACCTTCTAGGCAGCACCTATTGACTCAGGACTAGACTTTAATATATTTCTGTAAAAAAAATGCTTTGGGTTTTATTTATTTTATAATAAAATGAATATAAATCAGCTGATATGGTTGGGGAATTTCTTTAAGATTAGTCTCATATTTCTGTGTGAAATGCAAACTGTGTATTGATTTCCAATACATATTAAAAAATATTTAGTTGTATGGTGTGGAGTTTCTGTGTCAGCAGGATTGTAGGCCTGATCCTCATGTTTAGGTGTGTAGATGGCGGTTTAAGTGACTGCTGTAATGTAGCTTAAAATCCATTCAGGGCTAGCAATGGCATTCATAGGTGTAGTGTCTTAACCTAGGAGCATTAAGCATGTGGTACACTGTTGAAAGCACCTCACCCTGAAATGGTTACCTAGGTTACTGCTTATGGCTGATCATTTCCTGAAGCGTACGGAAAATGGAGAGGCTTTTTTGTGCAATTTTTTGTGCATTGTATATTGAGAAGAATTCCATGTTGTGAAGATCTACTGCAGCTTCTTCAAAGAGATGGTGCACTTCAATGTATCCAAAGTCAGTTTTCCACATGTGTGTTCAGTTCAGGGCTTGTTTTCCCATAACTGGTAGCAGAGTTAAGGATTGCTGCAGCTGCATTTCTGCAGAGGGAAGCTAATGTTGCAATGCTTTGAAAGAGCAAAGGCACAGAACTACTGCAAACTTCTCTACCTGGTGAAAGAGACTTGCTGAATCTTTTTGCAGTCTTGCCTATGAGATGAAATATGCAGTGTTGGTGTGTTTGGAAAGCAAATGTTAATGTGTTTTCACAAACTGGTGTTCCAGGTTGCTTGAAAACAACAGCAAGATGGCTTCCAAATACTACTTCTGTTTTAATGATAGGTCTGTAGAACTTTGGTGGATGAACTGCTTGAACCACTTCTGCGAATGAAATAAAGCTGGTTTTGATAGTGTGGTACTATATGGATAAGTACAGCTCTGCTTCTAAAAGCTGAGTGTTTATCTGGGATTTTAGGCTGGGTTAATATGGGTCTCATGAAATGTGCCTTAAGACAAAGTGTCTTAAACATTGAGCTATTTGCCATATCTGTGTGTTATACCAAAAAAGGCAATTATTCCTTGCTCCTGACCTGTGCTGTTGTGGTATTTGCAGTTTTGACTCCCTAAGACAGCCTTGTTTTATAATAGCTGGGGTTGCTTTTTCCTGGAGATCTTCAACTGAGCTTTGACTACTTTCATGTTGATTGTGAGGTTTCAAAATGCTATTGCCAGCATCCTGTAAGGTATCCAACACCCCTGGGAAGCAGTGGCTTCCCCTGAGTCTGAAAGGTGATCCACATTGTTGCTCCCAGTGACTCACCTTGATGGGTTTCCTGCCTGGACAGTGCAGCTAAAGCTGCCCTGGGAGGCAACTAGGCAGGGTATCCCCTCCCTGGAGTCCTTATTTGGTTCCCTGCCTTCCTGCTCTGCTGCTTGACCTGTAAAGATGGAACTTTGGTGGGCTGGTGACTCTCATGTGATGGGCTTGGAGCATCCCAGCAGGGTGGTATTTGGGTTTCCCCTTCCATTGTATCTTTGTGGGCATGCAGAGGAGCTTTTATCATAAAACCTAACACAAATAGTATAAAAATGGAATGCTAGAGCCCCTGTTGCTTGTTGAGAGCTCTTGTGTCATTTCCCTTCTGTCCCTTAAGCTGCATATGGGAGGTGTCTGCCTTATAGCAGCTCAGAAACCATCTATTGAGGAAGAAAAGTGAAACAAAGCAGAAACTGAGGTGGAGGTAAAAAGGATGCTGTAAGGAGAATAAGAGGACAAATTGAAGCTTGATGTCTTTGTAAAAGTTGTTAATCTTTTTTGCTCACAGCTTTCTCCTGTGACCTCTGACAGCAGGATTGCTGCCAGGGATCCTGTTCTCTCCTGGTGCTGGAACTACTGTACTGCCGTCAGCAAAAAGAAGAGCAGCACAGTCCCAGCTTTCATGTAACTATCTTTAGCATTGCTCATTGCTTTCATGTCCTGCAAGAAATTTGCTGTTTCCTGACATCACAATACTTACATGTGATACAAACCTGCATGTCGCAGGTCCTGGGTGAAATTTCTTGTGCAAACTCTTCAGACCATACTGGGTTTTCAAGCCTGTCTGTTGTACTTGGAATAGGGTAACTGAGTGGATCAGAGTATTGTGCTTTGGCTCCAAATTCTGCTCTAGGTTTGGATTTCTGGCAAACTGTGGTCTTCATCCTCTGAAGTGTAAAACTTCTGTGTGGACTTTTCCCACCCTTCCATGAAACAAACGGCACATCTTTTCTCTGCTTCTCTACTTTATGCTGAGGCAAGGAACTTGTTCAAAGAATCACATTTTCTGCTCAGACCTGGTGTCTGTTCTGTTGTCCCTCTGTTTTCCCACCTCTTGTTCTGGTATTTTTAATATTAAAACCTAATGTAACAAGAAGACAAAATTACAAATCACTTCGGCTTTACTCTGCCTTCCCTGTCATATTTTCCATGCTCCTGCTTGTGCTTTCCTGTCTTAAGAGTGTCTTTACTGATGTTCAAGAAGAGCAAGCTAATGAAGTGTCAGCTGCTTTTTAGACATGCCAACCCCATATGCTCTATCCCTCTTGCTTTTCCCTACCAAGTTCTCAGGTTCTCTGTATTCTGAGCAGCTGTCTTATTCTGGAGACCTTGGCAGGACTTGCCTCAGCCTTCAGAGCAGTGTAAGCACATTGTCAGCACAGAGCAAGTGTCTACCTTACCCTTGGAGTATCCTCTGTGGAATCAGAGGATTGATGTGCTGTGAACTGGTTTGAATTTACAGTTCTTCAGGGACTTCTGTTACTGGTGTTCTCATCTGCCATGGTAAATGGGAAGTTCTACCTGGTCTTTTGTAGCATTTAAAGAATGGCTAGAGGTGCTGTGTTGACCAAACAAAACCAGACTGCCCACTGCAAGCAGTCCTTGGATAATGTAAGCAGTAAGCTCTCTGTATTTTCTCATTGTCAGAATGTGCTTAAGGCTATGCTGGCTTTTCTGCCCTCATCAAGGGTGCAGCAAGGAGCCTTTTTGCCTCCTGGGCAGAAATATCCAGTAACTAGTAATGTCGATTACCCCAAATTGCTCTGTAATGCTAAAGAAATTAAAAGTAAAGGAATTCTCAAGCTGCAGTTACAAATGAAGAGTATGCAAATATCCTCACTGATCCCGTTTCTTGTGGCTTCAATATAAGACAGTTGCTGTAGGACGCTAATGCCTTAACTTCAGCGATTGTTTGCAAGGCATGAGAGCAATAACTGAGATAAGCTGATGCTTCAGCAGATATAAGTACTTGGATTTAAAATGCTTTATCTTGTGGCAGTGCTGAGTCCTGTGATTGGTGTGTTTCCAGTTCACTGAAGTCTTAAGCAGAGACAGGATTGTTGGCAGTGCCATAAGTTTGCCACAGCAAAAGAGAAGCATGTTAAAACCCCAGAGGTTTTTAAAACAAGTGTTTCCCAATAATGAGTCCATAAACACAGAGTATTCTCAGCTGTCATGCTACACTGGTGGTTGCATTTTGAAACTAGGACTGGGGATTATGACTTCTTTGAGCTACATACAGATAGATCCTGTATGCATGTCTGTGCACTGGCTGTAGTAGTTTCTCCTAGGTTTTGCATGGAGGAGAGACTCTAATTGCCTTTTTAAAAATTGTTTTATTCCTCACTCTGTCTCAGAAGCAATAGACCAGATCACAGAGCCTTGCTCTCTAGTAACTTTTGGTGTATGGAAATGTTCAGTGAGTGTGTGCATGCTAAAGACTCTTCCTAGCAGCATCAGGCTAGCAGAGAACTCCTGCAACTGCAAAGTGAGGATACTCATCTTCGTTGGGTCACTGCTCAGCCTGAACTCATGTGGTGTGGCAGTGGTGAGGAGTGCTCCGTTGCCTTGTTGTAAGTAGTGATATCTGTCAAAGGAAAACATTTGGTTTTGGTGAAGTAATAAAGGAGCTTGGTTGTGATTAAACTGTGGGAGAGCAGAGTTGGGGAAATGTCATTCTCAGACACAGGCTGGGTACAACGTGTACGCACGAGGCTGTCCTGCACACAGAGCCGATGCTGTGCTTCATTAACGGCAGGGCTTGCTCGTGCATCCTTCACCAGAGGGGAAAGTGGGCAAGAATGTTATGCGTCCTTAAATCAGTTTAACATCAGCTGCGATCAAACCCGCTAAAATCAATGAGCTTAAGTAGAGGGTTAACACAGAACTTCAGAGTCAACTGCAGGCTGTGCTGGTGCCTTAAATGTGTGTTTACTCCTTCACTCTTTCTGAATGTCTTCTTATTTTAACCCTCGGTGTATACCTGGATTTGTGGATTACAGCACTATCTCTGTAAAACTTCTTGTCCTGGAGTTACTTGTACTTCAGGTAAACTGCTGCCTTAATTTGGTTGTATTTTACAACCCTTCTGCAGTCTATTTGAAACCAGCCCCAGGTTTGGTGCATCTTAAAAGCTGAGTAAAATGGTAGTTAGCAATTGAAAACTATTCACTTGTGTTTGTAAACGGGGAGGGATTAGAATGTTCTGTATATAGGTATCATAGTTCATATTTTTTATTTGTATTTCTTGGTGAAGGATTTCTCAGCCAGTTTAAACCAAGATGTAAGGATTAGATCTGGGAGTGCTTTTAAGCATCTAAGAGATGCCCAGAGGGGAGGGTTCAGCTATGTGACGTGTGAAATACCAGAGAGGCAGCCTGGAGGGTTTCTCTCCTGCCAAGTATTAGACTTCAGAGAGAAAAAGGGAGAGAATGTAAGCAAACCTGAGTGAATGCTGAGCTCTGTGGCTGGCAGTTAATAAAACACAGAGGATGAATGAACCATACTACAAAGAGGTCCAGGATTTCTATACATCTTACCCCAAGAAACCTGCACTGAAGGAACTGAATGTTTGGCCATGCACTAGAAGGAGCAGCAGCAGCAGCTCTGGAGTTTCCTTTTCTTGCCCACATGTCTTGCTTTACCTCTCCTTATGCCTCAAAAGCTGTGTGCTGGCACATCCTCAGTGTCTGGATTATGGGCCACCCTTCCAACCCCCTTTTCATCTGGAATTTTGCTCTGCCTATGAGAATTTTGGTTGCTGTGACCAGGAGAGAGACAACAGCATTGCAGCAAAATACTGGGACATCATGGATTATATTGATCCCCAGGGGCATCAGCTGTGTGGAACATATATCAAAGATATCCTCTGCCAGGTAGGGCAGAAAAACAGTATCTGTATCCTATGCTTTGGGCTGTCTTGGGGGTCAGTTGTGGTTCTGATAGTCTCTTACAGCTGGCTGTGTTGCTGTGGGAAGAGGTGTTGGGAGCAGGGGAGATGTGAGCTGACAGGGTACCTAATCCTCATCATTTTGCAAAGTGCTTTGTGTGAGGTACACCCCTTTGTGGTATCTGGCGGTATCTGGTGACATTGATGTGGCTCATGATGGCAATCAGGCTGCTCTGCTCGCTTTCTCATAATGAAGGGGAGTTACAGATCAATATTTACTTGCTTCTTTTAGCTGCTAGGTGCTGGATTACAAAGTCCATAGGGTCAGATGATAGCTGGGAAGTATCAGGCTGAGTGTTTGGATCCCTGGACTGTGTGAAGGATGTATGTCGATTCTATTCCTGATGAGGATGCTCCAAATGGCGTGGTGGTTAAAGTCAAACAAAGCTTACCAAAGCAGTGGTTTCACCCAGCTGAGGCTTCAGTCACTGCATTTCCATCAGTGCTCTGTCTCCACTGTGCAACAAACTCAGGAAACAGGCATTATGCAGTGAGAAAAGACCAAAGGCACTGTTCTTCCTGAGCCTCTCTGGAGCTAGAGAGCAGAACGGACCTGCCTTTTAACAACAGTTAGTCATGCAGAGCTGGAGTTACTACACACAGCAGCCAAAAGACACATTTAATCTTATTAAGAACTTGTAAATCTTTTCTAATTAATATTTTCTTAGCCCTAAAATACTGCCCGTGTACCAAAATGTTTCCACTCTTTTTGAATGCTGGCAGGATTGTGGCATCTCCTCAGGGTAGGGGTCAGGGTAGGGGGGGCACTCTTTCAGCACCAGGGCTGGGAAAAGCAGCATCAGGGTTGGTTGTTATTTTGCAGTTAGTAAACCAGAAAAAGACAGGTTACAGCCCTTGGCAGAGCCACCAGTGTTGGTTTTATGAAGAGTTTTCTACATACTGTAGGTGGAAAAATCCCTCTATAGAAATGACTATTGCTGCATTGCTCATTCTGTAGGACATAATGTATTTAACATTTGTTGGGTATTTTGTAGCAAAAAAAAACCCCTAAACTACCCTTATATTTTCTTCTAGATATTTTAAAGTAATAAGTTATTGCTCTTTTCATATCTTTTAGAGTCTTATTGCTGTTAGGATTTGGAGATTGTGATTGTGTTGGGTGTTGCTGTTTCTGTTCAGGTCAGTGAAAATGAGGTTGGGTTCTCTGGCAGATCTTATTTGGCTGTTAAATCAGTGGAGGAGCAAAGATCTACCAAATGTTTTTGCTTTAGTGAAGTTGCTTTGCTCAGTCAAATTCTTACTGAAGGGATGGAAAATGACATCTCCATTCTACCACCTCCACAGTATCCTGGTAGTTTGAAGTCACTAAGTACGTATTGCCTTATTGCCATGTCAAATACAAGAAGGCAGATGTTGATATGTAATCAGGACATAACTGTGCCAAGTGCTTTTCCACTGTGTATGGCAGGACTTTAGATAAACTGCTGCTGTAACAAGTGCTTTTGTTGATATTCACACAGAACTTGGGACACAAAGATTAGCCACAGAAGCAATGGTAGACAAAATAATAGTAACAGCTTTTGTCTTTGACCAAAATGAGCTTCAAGAAAGAGGAGGCTTTTTGATAAACCAGAGTTATTAGCTGATGCTCTAATTTAGCAAGAACAGCGTTCTGTCACACCTTTGGGTGAGATCAGAGCAGTAGCGATGCATTGTAACAAAGCAGCTCATTCGGTTAGGTGTTCCTTCAGTGCCAAAACCAGCAGACTGTAAAATCCAGACAACTTCCCAGCCTTCCTGGTGGGCAGTGAGTGGTGCTGAGCCTTGCACAGAGGAACCTGGTTTTGGGGACTGCAGCTAATCCTGCAGAGCCCAAGAAGGATGCTAGGGAGGGCACCTCACCTTAGCCCCCACACAAAGTGTGTTTCTTAACAAATAGATGATTAAATTGGGATGTGTTCTGAACCATGGATTTTCTGCTGTTCGCTATAAACCAGATATGTTTCTTTGGAAGACTAACATGCTGGAAGAGGCATCTAGAGCATACTGGCCCTGCTGGTAGAGCTGCATCTGTCTGCATCAGGCAAGATCTGGGTTTATTTTTGCTAGCTATGCTTTTGTAAGCATTTGTAGGTTAGAGTCTGACCTTCAGCTGAGCTGTTCTAGGATTTAGCCTAAAAGCTGAGTATTGTGCTTTGAATACTGCCTGTAGTGTTCTTAAGGAGGTGCTGTACAAGTTGTGGGGCTATAGAAGTTCCCTGGGTGCAAACCTTGCTGCATGCACTAGAGCAGCAATTTGGCTGATGGCTGAGAAGATGCTTTTCTGTTCAGGAAACTGCTACAAGAGAGGCTTAAAAACCCAAAAAGGCAAATTAAACCTTGTTCAAGCTGATTGAAAGCCATAATATTAGCATGGGGTAGGAACTAGTGCAGGGGAAGTAACATACTTGTTAAACTGCTTTAACCTGAGCCCTGTGATTGCTGAATGCACACTCTTTTTGGGGATAAACAATTACAAAATAGCACAAAAGTATCATCTTGATCTTAGCAGCTTCCACTGCTTCTGCTCTATAAAGTAGTAGGATTAATTGTGTTGTTTCATGCACGATGAAATGAAAGCAGACAACAGTGGCTGGCAAGGCCATGTCATCTTGGGAGTTTATGTAGATCCTGAGGAATGGCCACCATCTCCTGCTAGGAATGTGTGTTGCAGGCATTGTTTGCCAGGCAAACACCATGTGTAGAGGTGAGTGACGTTCTCTGCTTTACTGAGTTTTCACTTTAGTAACCAGTTGGCTTCCATGAAGGTGTCTTGGCTTCTCCTGGCTGTGTGTACACAGCCACATATTCCATTTCTTTTACTTCCCAGGAATGTTCTCCATATGCTGCACATCTCTATGATGCAGAAAACCCTGGGACACCTCTGAGAAACATCCCAGGGCTTTGTTTTGACTATTGCTCCGAGTTTCACTTCAACTGCCGCTCTGCCATCAGCCTGCTGACCAGCGACAGGCACATCCAGGAATGCTGTGAGACAAACAGGACATGCTTCTGCAACCTCCTTCACCTCCATGATGAGGACTACTGCTTCCCCAACGTGCTGAAGAACACAGCCCTCAACACCAACCTGGGCTTAATGGTGGAGGACCACAAAGGCTGCCTCCAGCTTTGCCTAACAGAGGTTGCCAACAGCCTGAGGAACCCAGTGCTCATGGTGCATGCAAATGACCATACCCACCGCATGTTCATAGCGGAGCAAGTGGGAGTCATCTGGGTCTACCTACCTGGTGGTGGTCGGCTGGAGGAGCCCTTTCTGGATGTTAGAAGTCTAGTGCTGGCTACGCCATGGCTAGGGGATGAGAGGGGCTTTTTGGGGATGGCTTTCCACCCCAAGTACAAGGACAATGGCAAGTTTTATATCTATTACTCATACATGGATAAGAACCGAGTGGAAAAGATCAGGATCAGTGAATTGAAGGTTCTGGCATCTGATGCCAACAGAGCTGATCCACGTTCAGAGAGGTAAAGTTCATGTTGAATGCTACTGCATGTCACCAGGAGAAAGTATTTTTCCATGTCCTTTCCCCTTGCAGAACCTTCACATTCCGAGTTACCCTGGTACAGCTGCATGAAGCTACCACAGACAGGTTGGCTCGAGGTCACACAGCAAGCTAGAGATGAAACTGAAAAGAGGACTCAGGGTTTAGGATTCCAGGTTGTCTTCTCTCCATCTTGTAACTTTTTCTTCTAAGGAGCAGTAATAGCCTTAACCCTATTGTGGAATTAACATCTGCTCTAAAAGTCTTTTGAACAGTAGGAGAACAGGGGTGCTTCAGTAAATGTACTATACATTAATTTAATCTGACACATGCACCTGCCCTGTCTCCTCAGTAAGAAGCTAAACCTCAGTTATGGGGAA
Organism: Bolborhynchus lineola; assembly: GCA_025448015.1. Lineage (NCBI taxonomy): Eukaryota > Metazoa > Chordata > Aves > Psittaciformes > Psittacidae > Bolborhynchus > Bolborhynchus lineola. The sequence continues at coordinate 11,948 of JAOEHX010069704.1, forward strand.
GATATGTTAATAGCAGACTTATTTCTTCTTGAGTTTCACAATCACCACAAGATGGTTCTGAAGCCCTCAAATTCACCAACTGCCTCTCGTGTAAGAAAGCAGAACTCCTCTGCTGGAATTAAAGATCTATACAGCTGGGAAGTCTTGCTTCCAAGAAGCAATGCAGTATTTCTGCAGCCTGCCTGAATGTTCAGTCCTTCCCAGTAGCTACATCTGGACTTATTTCTTCATCTTTTCTTAAAGGAATCTCCTGGAGCTTGAGGAACCAGCTGCAAATCATAATGGTGGGCAGCTGCTCTTTGGTGTGGATGGCTACATGTATCTGTTCACAGGGGATGGAGGGAAGGCGGGAGACCCTTTTGGAGCATTTGGGAATGCTCAGAACAAGTAAGTAGGAGGGCAGGTAAAAGCTTTGAGCTTGTTCACTGAGAGACAAGGTTTTGCAAATGAGACAGTGT